>PVKY010007208.1:0-15151 GCA_004027775.1 Bradypus variegatus | reverse complement strand
TGGAAAGGGATCCTGGCCCCTTTTAATTAGGGAGACACAAAGAGAGAAGTCAGACGGCTGCCCCCACCCACGGTTGGGAGACTAAGTGCTCCCCAAATTACACAGCAGATGCCAAGGCTCCGGCAACAAGACCTGGCTTGATAGCTTTGTGGTAACCACAGCCGGCACAATTTTATTTTTATGTTTTAACTCCTCGGTGATACATAGAACTCTCACAGGCAGGAGCAATGGCATCCAGAACTTCTCCCTTAAAAAAAAAAAATTATTTTTGAACTTGCGCAACACACGCCCAGCTTAATTAACCCTTTTGTCAGGAAGCTGGGTCTGCCCCAGGCTGAGTGAGAAAACTGTTTCTCTCCTGTGAGGTGGGTGTACTGCAAAATACTTGAGATGAAGGCACAAAGCATGGAGGATCCTCTTGGGGGCCTCTGGGTCCTAACTAGACAAACGAATTTATGGGCAATGGTATGTGCCTCCTCTGGCGTTTCTCTTCTTTTTCTGCTTTTAAAATTTCACCCTAAGGTGGGACCCCATGCCTGTCCTACAGGAGTCCCTGTATCCCACCTCTTCCTACATCCTCAAATCCCTATTTCCATACATATTTGGGGTTCAGACCTGGAACGGGAATGTTTTGAATCAAAGCTCACCTCTGACCCCACCCACTCCTTCATCTCCTTATGCTATAGGTATTGATCACCCTATTAGCTCTTGATTGTGTCTGTCCTTTTCTCTGTAGCTACACTGACTCCTAATATCCTCTGTATTCTTGCACCTCTCTGGTCTCCCCCTCCAGATTAGCCTTTTCAACACTCAGGTCTGCTCTGTCAGAAAACTTCCTCTGCCAGAAAACATCAGGGACATCCTGTCTCCCCATCACCCCCACCACCTCCCCTTCAATTGTCTGCAATAAAACTCCAGCTTCTGCATCTCCCAGGCATGGTACCCCAAGACCTAGCTCCTGGCCACTTTTCCAACCATTCCCCACCCCCTTTATGTTTCCAGGCTCCATTCATTCAGCAAGCAAATATTTGTTGAGCCTTACTATGTGCCAGGCATTGTGCTGGGCACGCAGGAAACATTTGATGCACAAATGCTCAGAAACCAAGTGTGTTTTGAAAGCTCGGGGGCTTGGGGGCTCTGAGGAGGGGCATGGAATTGAGAGAGGGCCTGGGCTGCCGCCAGGTCTCTTCTCACTGATTTCCTGTTTACTATTAACAGCTGCCCATCCCGCCTAGTGCACAAATGCCCAAGCCAACCTTGGTATGTTTTCAGACCAACTCAATCAGAAACGTGAAGCAGGCAACTCTTGAAATTTGCCTTCAGCTGTCTTGAAAACCTGCAAAGGAACCCCATTTAATCCTCCCTCCCTGCCCCCATGCTTACTCCAACTTCTGCCTTCTCTCCCTCCTTGGAGGACATATGGCCCCTTGAAGTTTTTGTTTGCTTGCAGGAAAAAAAAACCCAGCTTCAGTGTGGAGGGTTTTTCCTTTTTTTTTTTTTTTATTAAGCATCAAGAGACACAGCAATCTGCTTGCAGATACTGTACGTGCATAATTAATAAAATCTCATCATTTATTTATAAAGAGACACACGAGGAACTGGAGAATTAGGGCTATCCCCATCATATATGAAGAGAATGGGAAAGAGTGGGAGAGAGAGGCAGATACTTTTTGAACAGTAGATCCTTCCAGAGAAGTGAATTTCTTAATATGCAATGAATAAAAAGACATCTACTCATGAAAGTGGTACTCTGTGCCCGGAGGCATCGGAAAACTGAAACCTGGTTCTGAGTGCTTAAAAAAAGGAACGGGACCGACCTTTCTGGGAGCTCGCAGTGCCCAGCCTGCCCACTCGGGGTAGTTGGCAGGGGAACGAGGAGGCACCGTGGAGGGCCTGGCTAGGGGAAAGGGGCTTGGGAGCCAGCCCAAGGCTTCTAAAGGAGGGGGACTTGGGGCACAGGATCCCTGGCAGGTGGGGAAGAAGCCGGCACAGTTACACCACCCGGTACCACGTAAATAACCCAGACATCAGCTCAGGGACCCCCTGCTCCTGCCCACTACAAGGCAGGTAACATTAACTGGGGAGCAAGGGGGTTCCAAATGCCAGCTTTGCCCTTGGACATCTGCATCCCGGCTGCCCGGCCAAGACTGATAATATCAACAACCCAACTGATTATATAACAGCCCCTGAGGCCAGGGATGCAGGGGTCAGATCCTCCCAGGCTTGAGCTCGGAGTGCCTCTCTCTCATTTTTTCTTGAGACATGCTTTAAAATAGAAAACAGGCTTGCGCAGGAACCAACCCCATAGAAAGGGGTGGTTTGTAAGGATTTTTTTCCCCATCTCCCTCAAGTGCAAGCAACTCAGGCAGCAGAACGGCCGGCCTTCCCGGGGCGGTGGGCTCGGGTGCGGGGGAGGGGAAGGGCTGGGAGGGGGGCGGATCGGTCTGGGCAGCAGCCCCCGCAGGGTTACCCGGGCGCGTGCAGGGAAACGTCTCAGCAATTCCAGCGCCTAAGCGGAGCGCGCGGGGGACAGAGAAGGGGGAGCGCGCGCGGCGCGGGGCACCTTGAAACCGCCGGCGGCCGCGCGCTGATTGGCCGAGCCGCCGCCTCGGCGTTCCAGCCAGGCGCCCCTCCCCCCGCGCCGTCCACCCCGGAAGGAATTTCCTCCTCTGGCGGCCGCTATTGTTGTCCGCCTTCGCTGTTTGGGTCGGATCGCGTAACCATAGTACCCAAACGGTGTCCGCGCGGGGCCCCTGCCTGGGACCCCTGTGCCCCCAGCCCCCCTCCCCACCTTTTTTTTCTGCTGCCTACTTATCATGACTTCATCGGACTCCCGGGAGCAGGGAAGGGGGATGGGGCGGGGGGAGCTGGCCCCTCTTCTGGCTGCCCTTACTTCGAGATGTTTTCAATTATAATTTTTTAAAAAGTCTGCTTTGTGGGTTCAGGGGCTTTAAATTCTTCCTACTCGCTCCCACCCACCCCCAACATTAAACCGTTGGATCAAACTTGAATGGGGTTTTCCCTCCGTTTCCTCTCTACTGCCTTCCCTTCTGCCCCCGACTTTCCTGTTCACTGTTGGGGGGGAGGTTACCGTTCGCAGCAGGACACCCCCCCATCCAAATCCCTCAAATCGTGGCTATGTCACGGCCCCAGGGCCTGGACTTGAGCTGGGGAAGGCGAAGCTCGTAGTGGAGTCGGGAACCTAGGATACTGCAGGGTCCCCAAGGTGCTTCCTGGCGGGGGTGGGGGATCCCGGGAAGTGGATGCCCGTCAAACGTCGGGGGAGTCGCGGTCGGGGAGACAGCTGATAGGTTCTTTGAAGACCAAGCTTCCCCCTCCCCTGAAATTTCTCCCTCCGATCTCTGAGCACCGACATCCTAGTTTGGGAGAAGCCTGAGCTGAATGCTTACCACCCCTCCTACACCCTCTCTGCCCCCTAGCAAACAACAATTCCGATCCCGCAAAGTATATTCTGTTTGGAGACGGAGGGAGCCAGCAGCAAGTCCGCACCGGACGGGCTGAGCGTGGCGCGGGAGCCCCAGCGCCGGGGCCAGCAGCGGGGGGCGTTGTGTGTGCTGGGGGTGTCAAACATTCCCAGAACTCGAGCATTCTCCCAGCGCTGATCGGGCGGGGGCAGTGGCAGCCGCGGTTCACGGTCGGGGCAACACTGCCCCCTAGGGGCCGCCGCCGGAGGTTTGCAGCCGGGGCGGCAGAGATCTTGAGGTTTGTGTGTACAGTCCTGGGGTCAAGGCACTTTGCCCGCAGCGTTTGAGAGTCCTTCCTACCTGGGGCAGGGACTGCAGCGATCCACGGACAGGCTGGCCGGTCAGAAGGGGCTAACAGATGCCAAATCTTGGGGGTGAGGGATTTGGTGGTGGGGTTTGAATGTTGGCTGTAAAATTTAGCAGTCGGTTGGGTGCATCCCACAGGAGCCCAGGGATGGAATGGAACTTTAAGATCTTTGGATTTCTTCTGCTCATTGTGCAGTTGGGGACACCGAGGTCCAGATTCGGGAGTGTTTTGCTCAAGGACATGGGGCTTAAACCCAGTCCTCCTGGTTCCCATCTGGGGCCTGTAGGTTTTTCAGATCCACAAAGTCCTCCCCCATCCATGGTTTCACTGGCTCCTTGTCAGTTATAGTTCTCCGTTTATGAATGAGAAATCAGAGAGGACTTGACTTGCACAGTCACACAGCTGAGTGAGAACTCAAGTTTCCTGTCTTCCAGTCCAACCCTGTATACCATGGGGACTTTGGGAGCCAAGACATGTGGGCCCAGGTAGCCCCTGGCTCTCTGCTGTGGCCCCTATGTTGTCCCTTGCTCACACCTGCCAGACCAGGGTGGAGGTGGCTGCTGCATGCTGAGGAAATCCCACAGATGGAAGTGGGTTTGCTGAAACCTGGGTTCTAGGACCCTGGACAGCTGCCTTTCTCTGGGCCTCAGTTTCCCCAACTCTAAAATGGGGGTTGGGCAAGAAGATCCAGAAGGTATTTTGCATCCCCAGTGGTGAGTGACACTGTTCGTCCCCTCCTCTTCTTTTGTCTGTCACCCCGCCCTCTTCTGCTCTCCCTTGCTCAGTGCTGTTGGGTCCGCTGGGCTGGCTTCCTCCCTCCCTCCGTCCCTCCCTCCCTCCCTCCCTCCCTGCGGGGCTCCTGCGGCCGCCCCTCCCCTCCCCAGTTGGCAGGCACAGAGCTGACTGCGGGAGGGAGTGGTGGGCAAGGAGCCAGCAGAGCGTCAAGTCAACCCCTTGGGAAACGGGGTGGGGAGTGCTGGCTGCTGCTGAGGCCGCTGCTGTCAGAGGCGCTGGTGGGGGCAAGATCCCTGGGGGTTATTTGTGTCCAAGGTAACTGGTGTCCGAGCTGGCTGCCAGCCTCCTTCCTCTCTCCCTAGAGACAGGGGAGCCCTGTTGGGAGTCATCGCGACTCCTCCCTCTTCCTTATCGCCCACGAACCATCAGGCACCCAGCCTGGTCCTTTCTCCCCTGTCTCCCCTTGAACATCTATCTCCCTAGCTCCTCAGCCATCACCATCTGGGCCTTCCTACATGCTGCTGCCTCACCCAGCGTTCTGAACCACAAAGTGAATCACCACCTGCTTCAAACCCTGCTCTGACCCTTGTGGCTCCCCGACATGGCTGGTGGGATCCTCTGTGCCCTGGGCCCACCCACTTTATCAGACTCATTTTGTGCCCATCTCTGATGCATACTCTGTGTTCTAGTGACACTGCATGACTTCCAGAGCCTGCCAGGCTCCCTGGGCCCTCACAGGTCATCACTTAGTGTCAGGCCTTGCCATGCCTTAGGGACACTGAGGTGAAGAAGACCAGCCTATCCCTGCAGAGCTCACAGACCACAGACCGGTACAGGATACAGGCTCTTAAGCAGATGATGACTACCAACAAGCCTTGGGAGAATCAGGGAAGGCTCCCTGGAGGAGGTAATGCTTATGTAGGAATTGGTCAGACACACAGAGGTCAAGGGGGAGGACAGTCCAGGTTTAGGGAACAGCATAGGCTGGCACAAAGGTGTGAGGGAGCATGACCTGCAAGGGAACAGTAAGACAGTGTAGCCAAAGGTAAAGAGAGAGGGCAAGGGGGAGCTGAGACTGGAGAGGGAGCCAGATTGACCTAAGCCGGGACTTCTGTGTATCAGCCATGGGGACGTACGGGAGGGTTGAGCTGCATATCAGGATCACACTCTTGGAACCAGGCCCTGCAATGCAGGAATGACTATTTTTATTCACCCACTCTACCTTCCTATTCCCTGTCTCATTCCATAATGATCTGAAATGGTACTACAGAAGAATCAGAAATGGTCTTGCCTTCAAGAAGCTCACAGACTGGGGTAGATATAAACTAGGCCAAGGCAGAATAAAGAAAGTACAGAGAGAACTTTCTAAAACACATGCCTGTGGCCTTGTTAATCCCTGCTTTAACCTTTCCCTGGCTGCCTGGTGCTAACTATTAGTTCTGTGCTTGTGCTCTTTGCTCTGCCTGGAATCCTATGCCTAGCACCCTGGCCTCTCACCCTTTCTTCATATAACTTGGTTTTTTCAAGATGCAGCTCAGGCAGCACCCCCTCCAGGAAGCCCTCCTTGACTTCCAAAGCTGGATTGGTTTCCTCCTTTGAACTTCCACTGTCTTGTGCTTCCTTTTATCATAGCACCCATTACAGCGTAGTTTAACAATCCATAGTAGATGGGCAGCCCCCATCTATGATTCACCCCTGGGTCTCCTGCAGGTTGTTCATGCTCTGACTCAGTGAGTTGAGCCCAAATAGATGCTAAGTTGTTGTTGCTGAAGATTTTGCACAAGCTGCTTGCGAATAGTCATAGTAACAGACATTTAGCGACTGCCTGTTATGTGCCAGGCATGGTGCTAGCCACATGGCCTGTGCTGTTATTTTTCTTTCTTAGGATAACCCTATAAGATCCCTATTATCCTATTTTACAAAAATCTACAGATGGGGAAACTGGGACTCACATGATGCGAGTATTTGTTGAAACCCATTGGACTGAACACTTAAGAGCTGCATGTATAAATTCTATTTCAATTTTTAAGAAGAAAAATACAGGCAACGACCATAGCATGTGATATTACATTTGAAAAACTCAGAGAAATAAACTTTTTTACTATTAAAGAAAAAAAGAGGAGGCACGGTTGGTGAGAAACAGGGCCAGAACTTGACCCAAGACCTGTATCTAAAGCCCTGTGGGTCCTTTCCCATACTAGCCTACTGTGCCATGTGGAGGACCCAAGAAGTCTTCCCAGGGGAAGGTGGTCCTTACAGGATGTGGGGTTTCCACTGGTAGAAGAGGGATGAAAGAAGGCATTCAGGGCAGGTGTGGATGTCCAATAGCTTTCCAGGAAAGAAGTTTCCTCTGATGTGGAGCATTGGAAGCATGAAGGGGACTAATGGGAGATGATACCACACAAATCAGGTGGGCCCCATAGCGAAGGGCTCTGAATGCCTGGAAAGAGTTGGACTTCCTTTACAGGCAGACGGGAGCCACTGACTCCCAGAGAGCACTGACTTGACATCTCCTGGAGGAATGGATTCTCTGGGTGACAGAGATCATGCAGATAGGGAGAAGGTTTGACTGGCCCTGCAAGGGTTGGGTTGGGTTTGGAGGGGCCAGAGCTGGGGGAAGGAGCCAGTACAGGGCATGGAGACACAGAGGAAAGGTGGGGAATGAGGAGGAAGCTGGGGCTTGAATGCCAGCAGGCTCAGTGGATGCACCAAAGCCACAGCACCAGATGGAGGAGCAAGGCTGGGCTCAGGGAACCGCAATCAGAGCTCAGAAGAGCTGGGATCAGGGTGGGCACGGGCAGGGAGGAGACAAGCACGGCGGCCAGGGCCTGGGGTCCAGCCATGGCGTCTCCACACCCAGGCTGTGTGACCTCCATTTTCTCCTCCAAAGTAATGGGGATATTAATATTATGTGCCTCATACATACTGTGCCTGGCTCATAGTAAATATGGAATTCATGTTGGGAATTTTTTTCTTATTTTCTCTCCATCCTGGGTCCCGCCCTACCACCTGTCCCAGTCCCCTTTCCAAGTCTTCTCTTTCCATGAGCACCCACTCCAGTGAATTCTATATACCACCTTAAATATGCATGTGTCTTTGTAAAATATATAGTGTTTTGGGTGCTAGAAGTCTCATTCTGTTTCTTTAATGTTTGTTTGTTTTTCATTCAACACGACGAATTGAAGACCTCTCTGTGTTGCTCCCAGCTGCGCTCTCGTTTCCAGACTGCACACCACCACATTTTACTCATCCATTCTCTCAGTTTTCGGTGTGCTTCCAGTTTTCTCATCTCATGGATAATTCTTTGACAAAGCATCCTTGTACATGTCATGTATGGGGTCCCCCTCATAGACCTGTGTGAGAGTTTCCCTGGGATATCCAGGTAGTAGTTGCTAGATCATGGGGCATAGACTTTTTTAAAAAAATTAATTATGTTAACATGTATACATCATACACACTTAATTTTACTAAATATTGTTAGATTGATTTCTAGAATGACTGAATCACTTTGTGCTCCCACCAGTAATATACGAACATACCCATCTTCCTACATACCTTCCAGCACTTGTGTTATCCTTGTTCTAATTTTTTCTAATATGGTGAGTAGAGTGCTAATACACTGATTCGTGTTTCTTGGATTATTATTGGGTGTGAGCAGCTCATTGGCGTTCCCTTCTATGAATTGCCTGGTCTGTCCTTTGCCCATTTTTCTGTTGGGTTTCCTCTTCACTTTTCCTGTTGGGTGCTCCACAAACAATTGCCTGTGAGGGCAGCTTAAGGCAAATGACACAGAATGTCTGTCCTCTGGACGTTGGCTGGTGAGGTTGGCTTGAAGGGCCTGGTTGTTTGGGCCTCAAGGACCCAGACAGCTCATCTGTGCTCCTGCTTCTATGAACCCATAGAGCAGTGGGGGATGGCACTGCCCCATCAGAGCCCCTATCTCACTTGCTGGTCCTGGCCTGAGTAATAGAGGAAAACATCAGTGGTTGTACCAACCCTCTAAGGAAAGTGGCTCCCTCCTTGGAAGGCCCTTTGGTTATGCTGAATTTAGGGCCAGGGCTCCTGGAGAACTGCTTAGCTAAGTTGGCAAAAATTTGGGTTGGAAGTGGAGCTGGGAGGAAGTCGATGGTTGAGGAGAAGAGAAAGAGGGAGGGAGAGGAGAGAGAGGAGATGAGAGATACAGTGAGGTATGCAGAGTTACATAAACCTCAGGCATGAGCAGGAAGGTCTAATGTGGAATTTCAGGTCACTTTAGTTGCTCCTCTGTCACCCCAAATCCCTTAAAGCCCACCATATCCTCACTTTCCTTATGTGAGTGTTTTGTGGAAATTAAGAGGTTGAGTTTTTGCTGAGGTCTCACGGCTTTTGACAGAGTCAGCAACCACAAGTCAGTGAGATAATCCAAATATTTATTAAATACAGAGAAGCAGAAATTTGGAATCACAGGTGATCACAGAAATGTAAGTCAGCCCCTGAAGAATTTTGCAGAAATGTGCAGAAGTTAGTTAACAAAAATTGGATTGGAGGTATAGCTGGGAGGAAGCAGGGTGGGGGGCGGGGGTAGTGGATGAGGAGGAGAGAGAGGGAGGGAGAAGGGAGAGAGCAGGATGAAGAGGGAGGGTTTGTCAATATTTGTTACCTAGATCTAAGTGGGATGGGTTTTGAAGCAGATTGTGTTTTCCAAAAATGGGTTGCAATGATATCTTCCATCTCACATGCTCCTCTTTCAAGGTGATGTTGATATCTTCCCACCAAGAGGTAGTGACTATATCCCCTCTCTTTGAACTTGGGTGGAACTTTAAGACTGCCTGGACCAACAGAGTGTGATGGAAATGACACTTTTTATGATGAAGTCTGGGTCATAAAAAGGCCATGCATGAACTTCTGCTTTGTTCTCTTGGGGCTTTCACTCTGGGGAAGCCAGGTGCCGTGTAAGTTTTCTGATTTCCTTAGAATTGCCATGTTATGAGGAAGCTCAAACTAGTTTACACGAAGAGAGCACATGGAGAAGTTCTGAGACTGAGTAAAGAGAAAGGTGCCCAACCATCGCCCAGCTGCTCCAGCCCTCCGCTGTCCCCTCTCTAGCTGCTGTCTGCAGCTGCATGGCAAGCCTGAGCTGGAACTGCCCAGCTGAGCCCTTTCCAAATTCCTTAGCCACAGAAATCATGAGAGACAAGAAAATGATTGTTAGTTTTAGCCATGAAGGTTTGGGATGATTTGTAACACAGTAGTGGATAACCCATACAGGTTTATATTTATTGTCAGTCTTCTCTGGTAGATCGTAGTCATTCTTGTTTTCTGTTCTATTCTCAGCTCTTAGCCTGGAATGCACTAGGTATTCCACAAAATATCTGTCATGTAAATGAGTGACAGTTAACAGGCCAAATCAAGAGGACCGTGACCTAAACTGGGAGTTCAGGGCTTCCTGGAACAAGTGATACTGCTCCGAGTCTCTCTGGAGACTCTCTGGACAGGGCTGGGTGCTGCTTGTTTGCTCTTCCCCCAAATGGGGCTTCCTGGCTTGGTTTGTGTCCAATAGATCCAACCCCATGTCCATCTCTGAGTATCCGCCTTCCCCATCCCTATACTTGCTCTTTTTTCCCTTTCTCTCTGGGCCTGCAGTTCACTCCTCCTGCCTCCTCTGACTCTGGGTTTGGCTGGAGAAAATTAAGTCAATGGGGAGGGAGGAGTTGACAAATAGATGGTCTGGTAATTGAATTTTTTTCTCTCTCTCTCACCCTCTCTCCACCCCCCAGAGAGCAAGAGGAATTAGCTCTCTAGAAAGCAGTTTTCTCTGCTTAAGGGGCTCTCATGGTTGCATCGCCTTCCCTGCCTACACCAGCAGGGAGAGGGGGGTGGCAAGCAGGAATCCTGTTAGGAGCCTCTAGGGCTAGGCTTTGTACAGAGGAGGAAACTGAGGCCCAGAGAGGAGAGAGATTTGCTGCAGGCTCCCGATGGGTTAGGACCTGAGCCAGGATTAGAAGGGAAAGACCACCCAGGGCAAGCCCAACCTCTTCCCCAGGAAGGTGGGGAGCAGGAACTGGGAAGGGTTTGGGACCAGGTCCCCATCCTTCTGAGCTCTCAGAGGGGGAGCCTGAGGCTCTGCAGGACCTGGCTACCCTGCAGGTCTTTGTCTCTAGAGCACCTTTTAGGGGTAGAGGTGGGGGCCATGAGGCCAGGAGTGACGTTGGGTGAGGGGAGGCAGGCTTGGAAATAACCCTGCTTACGTTTACGTGGAGCTCCGTGGATCTCACAGGGTTGCGCTGAGTTATGGAGGGCACTGGGCTCTTAGGTGGCCCTCTGTCACTAGTGGCTGTTGTCTCATTGTAGTGATGAAGACACGGAGGCTCGGAAGAGGGATGGCTCTTGTTCTAGCGGCAGCGCTGGGATTCAAACCCTGGTGATCTGGGACTCCAAACCCACATAGGCTTCTCGGGCTCCGTGGGAGGGGTGGGGGTGGGGGGTGCAGAGCCCCTGCTCTGCACGGGGTGGGGGGAGGCGGCGTGGGCCTGGGGCGGCGGTTTGGGCGGGCTCCCCCCAACCTCCACCCCGCCCTTGGCCCTGCGGGGGCGGGCGCCTGATCCCCGCCTCGCCCGGTGGCGGTGGCTGCGGGCTCCTGGAGCGGTTGATTTATTAAGCTAATGTTCTAGCACATCTTCCCCATCCTGTAATGAGCTGCTTCCACCAGGGGATGTCTGCAGAGCGACTGCGGGCTTCCGGTGGCTCTGGAGGGAGGCAGGGCCGGCGGGTGGGCGCTCTGCCGGGGCGCTGGGGAGCGCCTTGCTGCCCAGGGAGGGGTGGGCTGGGGTGAAGTTGGGGAGTCTGGGTTGGAAAATCACCCCCTGGTGGGGATGGGTGCGAGGGAGGGGAGGTGGGAGGCCAGCACAGCCTGGGAACGAATCCCACTTTCCCCCTGTGCCACACCGGCCCATCTTCCCCCCAAGCCCAGGGGCTGAGAGGGAACTCTGGTCCCAGAATTCTGGCCTGATTCCTTCTCACGGCTCCTCCTTTCCCCAAACTTATGAGGATGCTGAGCTCCGCCTGCCTGGTGTCTGCTTGTTATCCTCCCAGTTGCGGCATCTCTGGGGCTTGATGTGACAGTTCTGTCCTTTGCGGCTTGACAGACCTAGGTTCAAATCCCAGCCCCCTGGGTAGCCCTGGGCCTGTTTCCCATTTTAAATTGGGAATGGGAAGACAATGTATTTTATGGGTTGTTGTGAGGATCAGTGATGATGCATGCAGGGCTCTATCTAGAGCCCTAGGCCCTGCCTGGCCACCCTGCCTGCTGGCCTCAGGGCAGACCTACTGGGGGACATGACCCCGCCCCCTCCCCGACCCCGCAGGCTGCATTCCCAGCAGAGGCACTCGGGCACCATAATCCTCTAGGCGGCCCAGCACCTGCCTATTGTCAAAACTCAGCTACTGCCGGATGGATTCACAGGCTTTGCTCTCTTCACGTGGGGCAGGGACAGTACTTGGTATTCTGACTTTAAAAGGCCCACCTCATTTGTCCTTGCCAAAATCTCATCCCCCAGAGCCTGGACTCTGTGCTGGATTGCGTGGCCTCCTGGGCAGTAACATGGTTCCACTCGGAGCTCATTCTTTGGACTTTATTCTTTATTATTATTTTTGTAAATACATGCCTAACACCTAGCAGGCACTCATCAAGAGGTAGTGCTCGCTGCCCACTGCTCTGCGTAATAGAGAAGATGCAGTCCCACCAGACCCCATCACCCAGGAGGGGAAATAAGACCCCTGACGTGGGTCCTTTGAGATCCGAACCCTATCACTTGGTGCACAAGGCCCACTTGCCTTTCTTTGCACAGCAGGACTGTTGAGTGACTTGCTCAGGCCTCCAGGACATAACTGGCAGAGCAAAGATTGAAACCCAGCCTGCTGGACTCCCAAACCAGTGCTCCTTGACCTCCTCACTAGAGGTCACTGAGGAGCCTCCTGGGCTTCACTTCAGTCGTCTCAGCTTCTTTCTTGAAGGGGGTTTCCCATCCTTGTGCATAGGGTGGCTATGGAATTTTGTGGAATATTTTTAGGGAGGGCTAAGTTTGAAGTAAGAGAGAGTTAGAGGGACCTGCCCGGGACCCCACTTGTTACCTGCACCTATTGTCTTGGTTTTTGTTTCTTGCTGGATTCAGAACCTCCCTGAGTCCCCCACCCCCACAAAGAGAACTGAGCCACACAAAAGCATTAAGGAACAAGTGGGGTAAATGGAAGATTTGAAGCAGCGATCGACGAGGCCAGTTCTGTTCATGTCCAATAGCAAAAAAACTAGAGAGCCCGTGCAGGACTGCTCTGTCTTCCCATGGCCCTGCTCACTTGCCTTCCCCAGGGCCCTGTTCTCTGCTCTGCCTTTCTAACACACAGCTCCCTGCCTCGTTGGCATTTCCCCCTACTTCCTCACGCCTCTGGCCTTTGCACATGCTGTTCTCTCCTGGAGGGCTCTTCCCTCAGATATCTGCGTGGCTGGTGCCTTTGAGCATTAGTCCAAGGCCTTTCCTGAGAAGCCCTCTGGCAACCCTGTATCACATTATGGAATTCTGTTGTCTTGTAGCAGTCATCTATATTTACCTTGCTTACTGTCTGTCTCCATCTCTAGAATTTAAGCTCCGGGAGAGCAGGGGCCCTGGCTACCTTGTCCCTAGAATACCACCTGGACCGTAGTGGTAAATAAATCCACTCTAATCCACTCTAAATTTCTTTCTTCTCTAATTCAGCTCTGCCCCAACTCCTGGCCTCAGATTTATCTCAGCACCACCGTTAACAGGGAATCTAAGTCAACAGATCGACTTTTCTCACTTTTGCTAACACTCTTCGAATGTTTGCTAGTTAAAAGGCACTGTTAAAGTGCTTTCCATATATTAACTCACTTTATGCTTACAACAGCCTCTTGAGGTAGGTACTATTGTTATCATCCTTCCCATTTGACAGATGAGGAAACCACAGCCACAACTAACTGGCCCGGTATCGCACGGCCAGTAAGTAGCAGGACTGTGGTGGAAGCGAGACAGCTGGTTCTCTGGAACCCCCAAGCCAGACTGCTTTCTACAGCAGCAGGGTGCTCTTGGCTGCCCCTCAGAGAGCAGCCTCCCCACTGTCTTGTGGAATGTGGACAAGCCTCTGGGTCTTTCACCTGCACAGCCCCACTGCATCCTAAAAGACTTTTCAAAGTGTTTCTTCCAAACACATATGGTATTTGTTCCAAATTATACATGTTGGAAGAATAAAATCCTCCCTTTTTTTGGACATTTAACAAGAACCAGCTTCAGAAATAAGAGAGGGTTAGATGAAGTGCTATGGGAGGAGGCCAAATTTACTTGGGGTAGGACAGAGAATCTGGGCCATATTCTGCAGAATCAGCATGGGATGCTGACCTAGAAGGGGTAGGAGTTGAACATGTGCAGATATGGGTGAAGGACTTTCTAGGTAGAGGGGCAAAGGCCATGTATGAGGCATGGCTGGGGACAGCCAGCAGTTTTGTTAACAGTGTGTGTGGAGGTGAGAATGGGAGATGAAACTAGAGAAGGCAGAGTCATCTTCATGTAACATCCTAATTGCCAAGCTAAGGTGTTCAGACTTTAGGCTGCGGCACTGGAGAGCCATTGACTGTTTTTGAGCAGGAGAGTGATGTGGTCAGTGTTTCCCTTCAGGACTTGGACAGCGTGGGTTCTATAAACTAAACCAGGGGGGAATCACTCAGTCCTTCCGAGTACCAGGGCTTGGAGGTGATGCTGGTGCCTTGATTTTCCGACAGAAATGCCCATCCTGGTCTCCCAGGGCATTTGGAAGCACAGCTGGGTGGCTGTTGAGGCCAGAAGAGGTATGTTCAGGTACAGGGTGGCTGTGGCAGCCGTCACATGGCTGAGGACCTGCAGAAGTTGCTGATGGCTGGAAAGTAATTAACAATTTTAATCACTCCTGTCACGACATCATTAAACTTCGATTGTACCGGCTGGGCGGCTGACGGATGGGCTGGGAGCCACAGCTCTTGGGGAAGTCAGAATCATTCATCAGCAGACAGAAGATCAGCAGTGGGGGGGAGCCCACTTCTCCACCAGTTGGCCATTGGGCCCCGAGGTGCTAGCTGCTGTCCGGGGCTGGGACAGGGCAGGGGAGGCTCTGCGGGATCCTGGACAGGCCCAGACTCCATAGAATTTGATAATGGGTCTGAGCTGGGAGATCTGCAGAAATCATCCAGTGGAGGTGTCCCAAGGGACCCCATGGTGGAGGGGCTCAGGGGCTCAGGCCTGCTTCAACCAGAGCAGCTACTCTTGTCTCTTATTAAACTGGAATTTCCTTATTGTTTATTACACATGATTATTGAGAAAGAAATGCAAACAATATGGAGGAAGCATGTCTTCCATGTTCTCATTCCCTAGACATAGCCATTGTTAAAAGTTTGGTTTATGTTCCAGCTCCTGAGGTTCCTGGAGTTCTCATCCTGGTTCCTGCTAAGATTCCTCCCAATCTGGGCTATCCCAGTAACTCCCAAGAAATCCCCCTTTTTTGCTTAAAAATGGATTGATGCTTTTCCTTCCAGGCATGGTGTTCTGGTTTGCTAAAGTGGCCAAGATGCAAAATACCAGTAATGGATTGGCTTTTACAATGGGGG
>PVKY010007207.1:0-15142 GCA_004027775.1 Bradypus variegatus | reverse complement strand
CAATCAGCACCTGAACATATTACTACAAGAAAAATTGCTTTTTTTAGCAATAATAAAAAAAGATAAAAAGAAAAATAACATGTCATACAATACAATATAATAGTAAGAACAGCAAATAACACCACTACCAAGAATCCCATATTCCTCCTCTATATCCCCCTCTCATATACATTTAGCATTGGCATATTGCCTTTGTAACATTTAATGGAGGTATATTACAATGTTATTGTTGACCATAGACACGAGTTTGTTTTGATTATGTTTTTATCCAAATACCATCCCTTTTTCACCTCTCTACATGGTTGACATTCATTTGTTTTCCCACATGCAAAAACATTTTTATATTTGTATATTAGTAACAGTCATTGGCCACTCCAGTTTTTGCCAAGTTATACAGTCCCCATCTTTATCATCTATCTTTACCTCCGGTGTCATACATTTTCCTATCCCACCTATTTCAGCTTTACTCATAGACGTCTTTATTCAGTGTACTTACAATTCTGTGCTACCATCACACAGTATTATGCTATCTATTTCTGGATCTATACAATCAATCCTAAACATTCTGTATTCCTTCAGTATCACATGGCTGGTCTATGCCCTCTTTCTATTACTGTAAGGGCAGTACTTTCTACTACCATTTTGTTTTTTGGAATTTATATGTCATATGTTATTTTTTCCTCTCTTTTTACCTTTCCTGATAATCTTCATTTCTGCATTCTTCTCCAACTCTCTCTCTCCTTCCTTTTCCTATCAGCCTGTAGCACTCCCTTTAGTATTTCTTCTAATGCTGGTCTCTTACAAACTCTCTCAATGTCTGTTTGTCTGAAAATGTTTTAATCTCTCCCTCACTTTTGAAGGAAAGTTTTGCTGGATATAGAATTCTTGGTTGGCAGTTTTTCTCTTTCAGTATCTTAAATATATCATGCCACTGTCTTCTTGCCTCCATGGTTTCTGTGGAGAAATCTGTACATAGTCTTATTGACTTTCCCTTGTATGTGATGAATCGCTTTTCTCTTGCTGCTTTCAGAATCCTCTCTTTGTCTTTGACATTGAACAATCTGACCAATAAGTGTCTTGGAGTAGGTCTATTGGGATCTATTCTATTTTGGGTACATTGTACCTCTTGAATCTCTAATTTTCTGTCTTTTATAAGAGTTGGGAAATTTTCAGTGAATACGTCTACTATTACTCCTTTAATTATTTTATTTTTGAAGTCTACTTTGTCTGATATTAATATAGCTACTCCCATATTTTTCTTGTTGCTGTCTGCATGAAATATCTTTTTCCAGCCTTTCACTTTCAGCCTATTTTTGTCCTTGTATCTAAGGTGAGTTTCTTGTAGACAACATACAGATGAGTCCTGTTTTTTAATCCATTCTGTCAGTCTGTGTCTTTTTACTGGGGAGTTTAATCCATTAATATTTAGTGTTATTACTGTAAGGGCAGTACTTTCTTCTACCATTTTGTCTTTTGGATTTTATATGTCATGTCTTATTTTTTCCTCTCTGTCTTTTTACCCTTCTTGATAACCTTCATGTCTACACTCTTCTCCAAACCTCTTTCTCCTGCCTTTTCATATCAGCCTGTAGCACTCCCTTTAGTATTTTCTGTAGCACTAGTCTTGTATTCTTGAACTTTCTCAGTGTCTGTTTGTCTGAAAATATTTTAATCTCTCCCTCATTTTTGAAGGACAGTTTTGCCGGATATAGAATTCTTGATTGGCAGTTATTCTCTTTCAGTATGTTAAATATATCATACCACTGTCTTCTCACCTCCATGTTTTCTGTGGAGAAATCTGTACATAGTTTTATTGAGATTCCCTTGTACGTGATGGATTGCTTTTCTCTTGCTGCTTTCAGAATTCTCTCTATCTTTGACAATGAACAATTTGATCAGTAAGTGTCTTGGAGTATGTCTTTTGGGGTCTATTCTGTTTGGGGTGCACTGTATTTCTTGAATCTCTAGTTTACTGTCTTTCATAGGAGTTGGGAAATTTTCAGTGATTATTTAGTCTATTATTCTCTCTGCCCCTTTCCCCCGTCTTCTTCTTCTGGAACACCCATATCACATATGTTTGTGCATTTCATATTGTCACTCAGCTCCCTAAGACCCTGTTTATACTTTTCCATTCTTTTCACCATCTGTTCTTTCATGTGTGTGAATTCAGATGTCTGGTCTTCCAATTCACTGATCCTTTCTTCTGCCTGCTCAAATCTACTATTGCATTCCTCCATTGTCTTTTTCAGCTCCTCCATTATACCCTTCATTCCCATAAGTTCTGTCATTTGGTTTTTCAAGTTAATGTGTTTTTCCTTATGGTCATCCAGTGTCCTTCTTATATCCTTCATCACTTTTGCTGTCTTCCCTCTGTTCATTGACTTAATTTTTGAATTGATTTAGATTTATTTGAACATCTCCAGTTAGTTCTTCCTTCAGCTCATTGAATTGATTTAGCAATAATTGCTTCAACTCCTGTATCTCAGTTGAACTATTAGCTTGTTCCTTTGGCTGGCCCATATTTTCATGTTTCCTAGTATGGCTTGTTATCTTAAGCTGTCTATGCATCTGACTTTCTTAATTAGTTTATTCTAGAGCTTGTTTTCACTGTTTTACCTAGGATTTTCTTGTTGGTTGGCTTTGTTCTCTAACCTTTGGTGTTTAGTTCAGCTTATTCTAGACCTTTAACTTAGATTCTATTTAGTTGATCAGAGTTTTTCACCTCTTGCTTTTCTGTTTCTTGTCCTGCCTCTGTGTAGCCTTTCTGTGTGGTTATCTCCTCAGATATGGTCAGCCCCAGTCAGGTTTTCCTAGTCCAGAGACGCCCAGGTCTCAGGAGGAGGGTGTGGAGTTTCCTTGAAGATGAGACCTTCCTGTGAGGCCTTTAGACTCTTTGCTTCTCCTATGCTGCCCAGCAGGTGGCACTTGCCAGCCCGCAGTTCCCCCACCAGTGGAAGGAGGCAGGTGACCCTGTCATGGGTGTGGCTGACTGAAATTAGTTAATGGATTCCAACCACTGGGATCTGAGTTCCCAAAAAGTCTGGGAAGTTATGGTGTTTAGCAAATTTTCTATGCCACTAGACTTACATGCTTTGCCTCTCAGAGCTGTCTTAGCTCTGCTCTTGCCTGGGCTGAAATTGCAAGTCTTTGAGGCTTTCTGTAGTGGGCTTTTTAGAATAATTGTTTTAGAAAAAGAGAAAAATTAAAAATAATAATAAAAAAAATTAAAAAAAAAAAGGAATGGCCCCGTATGTACTGTTTATAGTCCTTGCAAACCTAGTGGGCTATTGAAATGCTAAAACACCAGGAGTTGAGGGCGATTAAGGAACAATCAAGAAAGCTGTTTTGCTAGCCCTATCTCCTCTCTGCTGGGCTGACTGCTCCCAGATTTTCCAGTGTCTGCTCTCCATTTATCTATGGTTGCAGCTTCTGTTTTCCCTCCTGGTTCCCACAACTGATGGCCCCTCCTCCCTCAGGATTGTGCCTGGAATGTATGGGCTCCCTAGCTGCAAGAACATACAGACTTCGCTGATCTCAGCTGTTCCACACGTTCATGAGTGTTGTATGAAGTTTGTCCAATCTCAAATTCCTCTGCAGTGTCCGGTCCATGCAGTTCCTGGCTTTCTACCAACTGCCCCGGAGAAGTAACTACAACCTAGACCTCACCACTCTGCCATCTTGCCCTGCCTCTCAAAGCTGTTTGATTTTTGCTGATTTCTGCCTCCCTGTAAGTACACCCTGAATAAAACTCATGTCTCAGAATCTGCTGGTGTTTTCTTTGGTCTTTCGACTGGCAAAGCACTCTCGGGCTGTGACAGTTAGTTGCAACCTATACTCTGTGCTCTAGATACTTTATCTGGGAAATTAGGCTTTGAGGGTTACTGAGTTAGTAGGATTCCTTGTACCTGGCACAGTGTCTGCAATTTTAAGACCTTTCAGTTTTGTGAAAATCAACTTTTCTGATAAGCTGAGAAAAAGAATGAGGATAAACTGGCTTCTGAGAGTAGGTCTCTCACTTCTCACTCCCAATCCCTAGAGGGGCTAACTCATCCCAGAAAGGAGATGCATACTCCCTTCAGGACCTGTCCCTACAACCTTCTTTATTGAATCCAGCTCCATATTCAGGGTAAAACTTAGCTATGCCCAGAAAGGAAATTGCAATGTAGCCATAGACAAGTTGAATTTCCATTCATGACCGACCATGCAAGGTGGAATAATCTAGAAGTGATGGCTGCTGGAAACATAGTCCCCCTCAAGGGATGGTTCTCCAAAGTTTTTTGAGATGTGAATTCTCAGTTTGCACAGTTTAGCAAGATATATTTGTTTGTCTACTTTATGATGAAGAGAGATATTCTGAGTTTAGATTCATACTGACTCATATCCAATGGCTCAATGAGTTGACAGGCAGTTAGGAGCTAGAAAAGGATAACAGTAAAAAATTGGTAGCAAAAACTGTCTGGAAGAGACGTGTGGATGGACTTCATGGGAAAAAACAGAGTGGGGTTTATGAATGCTTACCAAAGATAGGACATTAGAGGGCTGATAACAAGTGTATGCAGTATACATGTTCTGATGACTCTGTGCTGAATGATGAGTTGGCCATTACAATATTCCCCTTTCTGAGGCCACTGCTCCTACTGCAGTGCTCCTTTCTTCCAGATTCCAGTAATTCTTATACTCCCACTTCACACCTGTGGTGATATAGCTCCTTACTGTCACTTGTCACAGAGTAGTTCATCAACCCTGCCCATGGTTTGTCAAGAGCCCTTTTAATAGACTCACCTCAACTGTTCCAATTGAGGGTGATACCTGTTTCTTGTGGGGACCGTGATTAAGGGGAGGGAGTTGTATCTCTTATTTCATGTTACAATCCCAGCACCTGGAATAATGTGTACCATACAGCACGTTTTCAATAACTATCTGTTGAATGAATTGACCATTTTTTCTGCATTAGAGATCTTAATGTTAAGGATTATTATAACTGATTTAATAAAACATCACCAGTACTTTTGTAGTTATTATTTGCAATGGTTAAGAATTCTAAACATTGGGGAAAAGCAGGTAAATTTGTCATTATGTGCGTGAAAATCCGAGATAATTAACATAACAGTTTGTTGAAACAATAAGAGAATTCAGCAGTAAACAATGTTAATGTATAAAAAGCAACAGTTCTCTTATATACAGTATAACTGCGGCGCTAGACTCGGCCCCGGCTTAAAACATTCAGGGTGGGCTACCGGGTATGCAGTACCAGTTTAGGGGGACGGAGGGCCCGGGGTTTGTTGTAAAAAGAAAGGATCGAGGTCACAAGAGGAAAATTTTTAAGTTAGCAGATAAATTTAAAGTTATATATAATATATATATTTTCTGTTAGGTCTGGGCTCAGAGCCCCTCCTCCAGTTCCGTCTTTTGTGAAGCCGGGCTGCGCCGTGTCAGCCTCTCCCTTTCCTCCTTTTCGCGCCACTCCCTTTGCTGCAGCACAGCGGGGAAGCCAGGCTGCGCCGCGCGGGACCCCCTTCCCCCATTTGGCCCCACAAATTTACTCCCTCCCTCCCCACCACCCCTGTTCAAATGCACAAACCAGGCACTGCGAAAGTTACAAAATAAACTTTGTGTAATCCTCTATTGGCCAAAGCTCACATACCTTACATGTCCAGAACACCGTGTAACCTCTGATTGGCAAAAAGCCCTATAAAAGGAAATCCCACTACCAGACTGTGCGCTTTCCCCTCTAAGCAGAGGGGAAGAGTCGTCTGCCAGCCGTATCCCCGTGAGGCTTCTCTCAAAACTTTTTTCTTTCTTGCCTGCCGTTTGGCTTCGTTACCCGCCTTTCGAACAAACTACTTTACAATTTCTTTCCTAAACACATAGGTAGTCATACATTTAGTTATGCAAGTTTCCCCAAATGTCTTAAGAAAAGGTGGGTATTTCCATCGGGATCTGTTCGGGACCAGGCTTTGTCTTTGGCGGTAGTGTTCAAATTTAAGCCTTAACCTCTGTAGGTTCTGAAGGAACCTGGGGGGGTAGGAGAGACCTTTAAGAATGTCACCCCTCAAGTTTGTATTACCCAAAATCTTCGTAAACTATAGTCGGGACACATCTACCCCACACAGCATTCTAGGAACTCAAGTCTGGACTTGCTCTGCGCAGGCGCAGCCGGAGCTCCGCATCCTCAAGACGCCCACTCAGGCTTCCCGAGACGTTTCTGAGACCAGGGCGTCTCTACCGGTTAGAGAGTAAGTACGCTGGTTGGGAGCCGGGGGAGCGGCCGGGAGCGGCGGGCTTGGGCCCGGGGAGCGGGAAAGGGAGTGCATGGGAGTTACCCCGCCGCCTGGAGCCCGTGCGTCCGCCGGGCCCGACAGTCCTACCCAGAAAGGCCAACGTGGGCGAATCCCCAGCTCCGCGCGCTCCCGGGGAGCAGGGGTGCTGAGGCCTCCTGAGGGGAAGGTGCTTGGTACCTGCAGAGTTGCAGGGACCTTCTGCCCGTCCCAGGTGCAGCTCGACCGGGAAAAAGATGGCGCCGAAGGCGGGAAGTCAGGGGGTGTTTATAATGTTATAACTTTGTGAGCGTGGCAGGAAGAGCCGGCCATGGGTCTGCGGATTCTGAAGAGAGAAAGGCCTGAGTAAATTCCAGCTGTCACCAGAAACCAGGGGCGAGATAAGGAACTTGGAGAAGAGTCGGTTCATTCCTAAGAAAATGAGGTTAGTAATAATGACTGCTTCAGGGCACTGTTTAAAAAATCAGTTAAATATTATCTATAGTTACACAAATGTCAGGTACTAAGCACTGAGTTAGTGACAGCTGCTTTTTTGTTTAGAAGATGCTTTGTTCTTGTCATTTAGTGGCCTATGTAAACCTCATAGCCACTTTATGATGTCGGTGTAACCACATGCACTAAAAGTAAAAAACCGAAGTTCAGTGTGGTGGGATGATGTGCTCAGGTCACAAGCCAGCAGGATTTTAAAGTTTGGATTTAAAGGCAGGTGTGCTTTCCTCCATTCTCGGCTCTTTCTAATATCACATCTGCCTAAAACACAGTACTGTAGCCATCACAGCACTTAACTGAGTGGCCTGTCCTGAGGTCTTTGGTGATGTTGTGTGAACTGAATGTGGAGGGCATCCTGCCATGTAGCAAATGTGTTCTGGTGTCTTTAGATCCTTTGGGTAAGACAATGTTCCTGGCCCCTCCTGGACTTGCAGGCTATCTGTGCTTTAAGTCGGATACTACAGTGAGTTCCAAGAGTCATGTGTTTTTTGCCCTCAAGTGAATTTGCTTCCCAGGTCCAGGGCCCCCATCTTTTGGGAAAAAGCAGCACTAGTGAGGTAGGAAGCAGGAGGCCTCTGGGAACTGGAATCTTACTGGAAGAGAATGCTTCTCTGACTTTTCCCCTCTCACCAGAGCTTCAGAGGAGAGGCTGAACTGCTCAGAAAGAAGCAGATCCTGATTTGCTCAGCCAAAAGCAGTTCTTGATCCGCCTGCCTAGAATGAAGCAAACTCGATGATGTCTCCACCTCCAGAAGCCACCACAGACTGTCTGACAGTGGAGGGTTTGGACCAGCTTTGAGAAGGGCGAGGTGAGCTGAGGAGGCCCAGAGGCAGGATGCTCAGCAAGGGCCACATCACAGGAGAGCCTGTATGGGTGTGGTCTGGAGACAGGGGATAACCTGTAGAAGTGAGGGTATTCTGTCTGCATCCATCCCTAAAAGGTTCCTATACTTTCATTTGCCACTCTGTTCAAATTCTGCACGCTGTGACTCATGTCCAGTACCACATGTGACACTCCTGACATTATTCTTATCATTAGAATGATGCTTCATGAAGGGTTTCCATGGATATCTTTTTCCCACTCTTGAAAACTTGAAAGACGTTGGTGCTGACGGCTTCAGTAACGTGTCTGGGGACATCCAGTTTGTTTCTGGCAGAGCCAGGAGGAAAACACGGTGCAGTTCACTCACAGATAAGGCACCACAGGCATCTTAACACAAGGGCCTTTTGAGAAACTGTATCATGATTAAAACAAATAGTTATTTATCCTTGCCTTAAAACAACCCCCATTTCTTTTAGCCTGCTTTCTGAGTACTTTGTATGTCAAAGAATAGACAATATTATTGGAAAAATAGATAAATGATGCACCATGAGTATATTTCTTCTAAGTTACTTTTTTTAATACACAAAATGAATTTATTATGCTCTATGTATAAAACAGCATATTTACCTTTAAAAATATCACTATCAGAGTTTTAAAAAAACATTTTTATTTTAAAATAATTATAGATTCACAGGAAGTTGCAAAGAAATGTATAGCCTACCCAGCCTACTCTTGTCTTAACATCTTGCCCAACTACAGTAGAATATCAAAATCAGGAAATTGATATTGGTCCCCTCAGTACAGCTTATTCCAATTTCTGCAGTTATACATACTCTTGTATGTGTGTGTCTGCATGTATGTGTAGTTTCTGCTAAGTTACTTTTAATGAAAGAGTAGTGCCAAATACACTACAATACAATAAATACAGGTTATCCTTTGGTGTATTGTAATTCAACTAATCCTCTTTTGTTTTATTTCTTTGTGTTTTTGTCAGAAGGACATATCCATTATTGTTATATCGATTGAGAAAAGTTTATATCCAGTGAAGAACTGCAGGTTTAAGTTTATATCCAGTGAAGAACTGCAGGTTTAAGCCCCCATATTTATTTCAGAGTTGCATGTGGACAGATACTATCACCTCAACATCATCTTTTTCATGCCTTTTCAAGGCCCAAAGGGCCCTCTTCCCAAAGGGAGGCTGCTCCCCAGCTGGAGCTCTAAGATCTGTGGGAGGTAAATCCGGGAGCTGGAAGGCAGGCCAGATCTCATGACCTTTTTCTGTCCCCCCAGCTGAACCATCACAGATCTCCACATTCTCCCAGGAGCCGTAGAAAATGAAAAAATCTCAGGTGAGCTCTTTATTCACCCCCCACTTTGCATTGTAATGGATTTATGAGCTTTATGACGGTCCATGCATTTATTGGAAAAGAAGAGCTAGAAAAAAAATTGAGTCAAACTTGTGGGAAGATTTCCCCAATAAATCTGATGTTTGGTGTAAGCTTTTGTAGGTCACCTACATCAGCACAAGTAGCTTCCCTGCAGTTACCAGTTTGCTAAGATCACATGTTTATTGTGAGTTTGCGTTGAATTATATTGAGTACTTTTGTGAATCTACTGAGAAAAAGCATAATTTCTTTACTTAAACATATAAAAATGGTGAATAGCATAATCTATTTTCTAACGTGAATGTATTCTTAAATTCCTGTTAGACCTTGCTTGCTAATAACTGTGCTGCGTTTTTCTTACCTGTGTTCCTAAGGGTGCTTATTTTGGTTTGTTTTTATGTGGTTCTTTTTTTTTTTCCCGTAGTACAATATTCAGGATTTTTATTTATGCATTACCAAATTAGATGAGACTATAATTTTCTTGTGGACCTGTCATATTATGGTATCAGATTTTATAATGAAATGGGGCTCTTTTTGCTCTCATTTTCCTTTCTAGCAATCTAAATGAGAAAACTGTTATTTGTAGATTTTTGTGAAACTCACCTATAAAACGGGGACTTTTGCATGAAGATTTTGATAGACTTGATTTATGAAATAGTCAATAAATCTATCCTGGATTTCTGTTTTTCTCGGGATTTAATTTTTGCCATTACAGTTTCATAGAGAATTGTTTATTTTATTTTTTAAAATGTAATTTTATGAGCTTGTTTAGATATTCTCTTATAATTTTAGGGTCTTTATCTGTTGTATCAGTGATTCCTTTTTTGATCTGTTTTTCAATTTTATTTTAGTTCTACGGCTGCTGATCAGAAAAGACAAAATATGTTCTGGTTGGCCCAATTTGGAACATAGATTTTCATGATTCTGGGTCTTAACATTTTGTGTGCTGTCAGTGTTGCCTGAATATTTGAATGGAGGGAACGTACATTCACCACATTTGTGGTCTACACCTCTGCACCCCTAGCTGTCAGCCTGATTTGTT
The DNA here is from genome assembly GCA_004027775.1 of Bradypus variegatus. NCBI lineage: Eukaryota > Metazoa > Chordata > Mammalia > Pilosa > Bradypodidae > Bradypus > Bradypus variegatus. The sequence goes on along the minus strand of PVKY010007207.1, from coordinate 5,125 downwards.
GAGAGGAATATACTTTCTCCATTGAATTGCCTTGACACCTCTTTTTGAGGTGCTATATTTAAGTGGTCTGTTTCTGGATTCTGTACGTTTGTTTAATCTGGGTTTGTCTTTTTGTTAACACCACACTATCTTGGTTAGTGTCCTTTGACAGTAAGTTTTGAAATGATGTGTCTTCCAAATTTGTTCTTCTTTTTCAAATTTTTTTAGAATATTCTGGGTCCTTTCCTTCTTTATATAGGTTTTTAAAATTAAGCCTTGTCTAGCTCCTTAAAGCCTGCCAGGAGTTTTGATTTTGATTTGGTTGGATGACATCTTGATCATGTTGAGTCTCTTCTATTTATTTAAGTGATTACAGAAGGTTTTGAGCTGAGAAAGGACGTGTTTTAAAAGAATAACTGATCAATACTAGAAGAGGAGTGGTGAGGCATTGGTGGTCATAATGGAAGCATGAACAGTGTAGGAAGCTATTTCACTAATTCTAGTAAGAAATGATGCTTTTAGGGGTGTTAACTGTTGTGGTACTTTGAAGTGGTCAGATTCTGGATGAATTTTGAAGGTAGAGCCCACAGGATCAGAGTGTCAGTTTCTCCAGAGCCTGTCATATAGGGAGTATGCTGTGAAGCTTTCTGATATTTTTTTATGATATCTCTGATGAATTTTAGGAGCATTTATCTTCCCATGAGTGAGGTGGACCAGCTTTTGTTGTTTATGATTCTCTTGTATTTCTTTTTATTAAATCCTTTCCCTTTTACCCATTCTGTTTTCTTTTTTTTAAATGCAATTTTATTGAGATATAGGCACAAACCATACACTCCTCAAAGTATACAATCAGTTGATCACACTGTCATCATATAGTTGTGCATTCATCTCCACAATCAATTTTTGAACATTTTCATTACTCCAAAAAATAAAAATAAAATAAGGACAAAAATAAAAATGAGAAAACTGTCTGTTATTTGTAGATAAAGACACCCAAAACATCTCATACTCTTCTCCCCCCTTTATTCATTTACTCTTTGTCCCCATTTTTTACTCATCTGTGCATACACTGGATAAAGGGAATATGAGCCACAAGGTTTTCACAATCACATGGTGACACCATGTAAGCTATCCAGTTATACAGTCATCTTCACGCATCAAGGATACTGGCTTGCAGTTCAGCAGTTTCAGGTTATTTCCTTCTAGCTATTCCAATACACTAAAAACTAAAAAGGGATATCTAGATAAACCATAAGAATAATCTCCAGAAGAACCTCTTTGCCATTTGAAAACTCTCAGCCACTGAAATTTTATTGTTTTTTCATTTCTCTTCCTTCTTTTGATCCAGAGGCTTTGTCAATCCTATGATTCCGGGTTGAGGCTCATTCCTGGGAGTCATGTCCCACGTTGCCAAGGAGATTTACACCCCTGGGAGTCATGTCCCATATAGGGGGGAGGGCAGTGAGTTTATCTGCAAAGTTGGCTTAGAGAGAGGCCACATCTGAGCAACAAAATAGGTTCTCTGGGGGTCACTCTTAGGCAAAATTATGAATAGGCTTAGCCTTTCCTTTGCAATAACAAGCTTCATAAGGGTAAGCCCCAAGATGACGGTCTCAGCCTACTAAACTAGTAGTCCCCAATGCTTGCAAGGATATCAGGAATTCCCCAGGTGGGGAAGTTTAATATTACCACATTTTCCCCCAGTCCCTCAAGGGGGGTTTACAAATATTTTTTATTCTTTGCCCAATTACTCTGGGATGTATCGTGGCTTCGTGCTAACCTGTACAAACCACCAGATCTAACCCCCTATTCAAGGTTCCAGGTAATTATGGTGTTTGAATCAACTGACCATTCAGTTAAATTGTGTATTGTGCTACAGAAAATACAGATTTCGCACCAAATAAACATCTCTTTCTTCCGTCTCACATAGAAGTTGAGATTTTAAAACATAGTTAATATCATCCTTCACCCTTTAGTCTGATTTACCTTAGTCCCAACCAAGTCCATTTTATTCATATCTCTAATTGAAGTCTGATCTCTTTTTCATCTTTTTTAAATGGTTGCTGTATGGGGTAATGCTGACATTCATAGATGTCGAGTTCTGTCTCTGAGTCTCAGGTGTCACACAGTTACACACATTTACAGGGACCAACTAGATTATATTCTCAGCATCTCAGAATTTAGAAATAGCCATTAGAATTCATGAATGGATGTGAATGTTATAAGAGCCTTCAATCTAGGAACCTTTACAAGCCTCCCCTGATAACCTGTGCTCTCAGATTCATTTCTCAGAATTTATACATTATAGTTAGTCCATATTACTGAGAAGTTATAATGCTTGTCTTTTTGATTCTAGCTTATTTTACTGAACATATTGTCTTCAAGGTCCATTTAGCTAGTTGAATACCTCACAACTTCATTCTTTCTTGCCACCATTCAGTATTCCATTTTTGTACACACAGCAGTTCACCATTTCATTTATCAGTTGATGTGCCCTTAGGCCATCTCTATCCATTGAAAATCTTGAATACTGCTGCCATAAATACCGGTGTGCAAATGTCTATTCGTGTCCCTGCTCTCAGTTCTTCCAAGCATATACCCAGTAACAGGGTTGCAGGACCATAAGGTAACTTGATTCTTAGATTCCTGTGGAACCACCACACTGCTTTCCAGATGGGCTGCACCATTCTATCTCTCCACCAAGAGGGAATAGGTAGATACCTGTCTCCACATTTTCTCCAGCACTTGTATCCCTCTGTTTATTTTTTAAATAGTTTTATACACACACCATGCAATCTATCTTAAGTAAATAATCAATGATCACCAGTATAATCACATAGTTCTGCGTTTACCACCACAATCTATTTGAGGATATATCCATTTCTTCTGCACAGAAAGAGGAAGAGGAGGAAAAAATGAAGAATAAAAAAATAAAAGATAGAAAGAAAATAAAATTAAAATAAAATACAATGATTGGGTCAGACAATAGCAACAACACGAAGAAACCCATACCACTGCCTTATACCCCTCTTATAGACATTTAGCTTTTGTATATTGCCTTTGTTACAATTATTGGAAGCAGCTCACAGTGTTGCTGTTAATTATAGACCCTAGTTTGCATTGATTGTATTTTTCCCCCGATTCCTTCCAAATTTGAACACCTTGCAATGCGGGCATACGTTTGTTCTTCTTCATGAAAAAACATTGTTATTTTTGTACATTTAATCACCATCATTGATTACTCTAGGTTTTGCTAACTTGTACAATCCCTGTCTTTATCTTATATCTTTCTTTCTGGTGTCATTCGTGCCTCTAGCTTCCCTTTTTCAACCGTATTCACACTCATATTTGTTCAGAGTACTTAAAATTTTCTGCTACCATCATGCAGTAATGTGCTATCCATTTCTGGATCTATACAATAAATCCTGTTGAACCTTCTGTACTCCTTCAGTATCAGATGCCTCTTTCTTTTCCTCATTAACTGTGTTCTCATCTTTAACTCACAATGTTCACCCATCAATATTAGTTCGTTTAGTGAGCCCATACAGTATTTGTCCCTTTCTTTCTGGCTGATTTCATCCAACGTAATGTCTACTGTCTTCCATTTTGTCTTTTGGATTTTATAGGCCATATTTTATTTTATTTTTCCTCTCTCTTTTTCCCCTTGCTGATATTCTTCATTTCTACACTCTTCTCCAAAACTCCCTCTACTTGCTTTTCCTGTCTGCCGTGTAGTGCGCCCCATAGTATTTCTTATCAAGCAGGTACCTTGTTCAGAAACTCGGTTAGTGTCTTTGACTTAAAGTATTTTAAACTGTCCCTCATTTTTGTAGGACAGTTTTGTTGGATAGGGAATTCTTGGTTGTTAGTTTTTCTCTTTCAGTATCTTAAATATGTCATACCACTGCCTTCCCACCTCTATGATTTCTACTGAGAAATCTGCAGATAGTCTTGTCGAGCTTCATTAGTATGTGGTGGATCATTTTTCTCTTGCTGCTTTCAGAATTCTCTGTTTTCACATCTGATAATCTGATTATTAAGTATCATGGAGTACGTCTATTCAGATTCTATTGTTTGAGGTATGCTATGCTTCTTGGATCTGTCATTTTATACCTTTCATAAGGGATGGAAACTCCACCCTTGCCTGGGTCAGAGCTGACAATTGTCGATGCCTGAGGCTTTCTCTAATGAGCTACTTGGGATAAGAGAAAAAAAAGGAAAAAGAAAGAAATCCCTTTTTCGGAGCCAGTCCCCAGCCTCCCCGTTTCGCTGGTTGACCTGAGTTGGTACCCATTCTGTGTGCCGCTTTTCTTGGAACACAGCCATTTTCCAGTTTTCTGAGCTCAGCCGACTCTAAAATTTTAGCCTTTGTTTTTTTTAATTAATTTATTAATTTTCTGTCAGTCCCACTTCCTCTCTTCTGGGAGACCCCTTATGGTTCCTTTCCTGCTTGGTCTGGCTTTATCTTTGCTTGTAGCTTGTATTCAGTAGTCCATATTTGTTAATTAAAACTGTGACTGGAGCTTGGTTGAGATACCTTTCCTTGTTGCTGGCAGATATCACTTCTTTTTACCACAAAGGAAATGTTCCTACTCAGCCTACCATGCTGGTGGGGGTGGGGCAGGAGCACCGCAGTTTGTGGAGCTTTACATACATCTCCATGCTGTAATCTCAGCAGTTCTACCCATTACAGACCAGTGTACCATGTGTGACTGGTCACATTGTCCTCCCAAAGACTATTTACTAGTTGTTCCTGGCTATTTACTAGTTGCTCTAGGGGACTAACTCAGTTCCATACCTCCTATTCCGTTTCTCTTTTGAAGTGCTGATTTTTAAATTATTTATCCAGTATGTTTTCATGGCGCTATCCTGTGATATAAAATACATAATTTTCCTACAATTTTCCATTTGTACTTTTGCCTGACTTATGATTTGTTTTTTGTTGGTTTTTTTTTTTTTGCCATAAAGTCATTTGATTTTTACATTGTCAAATTTAGCAGTTTTCTCTTATGATTCCTGGATTTTGAGTCATATTTGGGCATTTCCTATTGTAACATTGTAAAGAATCATGCTGTATAGTCTCCTAGAAGGTGCTCATTTTGTTTTAGATTCAGAGATTTCATACATTTGGATTTTGTCTTGCTCT
>PVKY010007206.1:0-15146 GCA_004027775.1 Bradypus variegatus | reverse complement strand
ATTCCACAAGCATTTATGGAGGCCTACTCTGTGCCAGGCTCTGTGCTAGGTGCTCAGGATCTAGTAATCAGGCACAGTTCCTGCTTTCAAGTAACACACAGCCTTGAGGAAGTGGGATATTTTAAACAAGAAATTAAGAATTAACAAATAATTAGAATGACCGAATCATTATATAGATGCCCTTTTCTAACTTTCTAATATATTGTACATTAGCCAAAAAGAAGTACCTGAAATTACTGAAACCTACTGAATTGCAAATTGTAAAAACCTAGTGACTGGCCCTGCTTGTACCTCCTTACACTGTTTTACAACTTTAGAGTCTTATGATCACGAAGACAACCCCTTAATGTCTACTAATGAAGGAACTTGAGTCAACCCAGAGCTAACCCCTGACTAGTGTTTATGTTTGCTATTGTAATGGTTATTCTGGCTTAGTTCTAGCTTAGTCCACATGGTACTATAGTTGTTTATACCTGTTATTGTAATGGTTATTTTCCAGGCCTTTACATTTTGTAATTTGTAGTTGTTCATATTTGTTATTATAATAGTAATAATTCCATCCCCCCTTGTTTGAACCCATAAAAACCCTCAGCTCCTTAGGTAGGCCTAGCTTTGCATAGCAATAAACTCTTTCTCCCTTTTGAAACCCGTATCATAGATTAGATGTTATGCACATCTGGCAGAGAACCCTGTGTTTGATCAGTATCAAGCTTATAAGAAAGAGATAATTCCTATTCATGTGTTATCAAAGATTGATATTAAAGACTTCATGTAAATGCAAACATGAAACAGAGACCTATTCAGCATAGAACACATGGTAACAATTATTCAGAGTCCTGGGGGTGGGAGTGGGGGTGAGAGGACTAAAAAGAGGGGCCAAGGCAAAACCATCAAATAGGACTTTGTATTTGTCTTTTTATACCCATCATCCACACAGCCGACCTCTTCTGAATTCCCCATTGCCTTGGACACGTCTTCAATGGCTGGTACTCCTACTTTCCTTCCTCTTGCAAGTTTTCCACTACTTTACAGTCCTGCTGGAAAAGAGGATGAACTAAGTCCTGTTGGTACCAGAATAGAGCAACAAGTGCGTCTGTAGGACCCCTCCTTTCCCAGGCAGGAAGGCATTTCTGCTGGGCCCAGTTCTGGGTTACCTGATGAGCAGGCCAGATGCCTGCCTAGCATACCAGTAAAGCACTCCCCACTAAGAAAATATTTTGAGTTTGATATATGACCTTTCAAGACAGTCTTTGATGGTAGAAATCAGAACCTTGTTATAATCTCATTTATTTCATGGGTTGGAATTATTTTTATTCTGATTAAGTATGAGGAGCATCAAAATCTTTTTAATACTTTGGACCTCCAAAGGAAATCTGGATAGATTTCCTTATAAGAGTTCTACTTGCTTTCTAAGGGTATCCCAATTTACAAACTTTGTGGACAGTGTTCCTGGGAGATGTTCTATGTAAACAGATCTCTGCAGTCAAATAATTTAGGAAAATATTGTATTTTACCTTCTCTTATGAGTATTCATGATGCACATTAGCATATTAAATACTCTGGGTCCTGCAATAACCAAACCAACCTAACCTGAGGAGAAAACCAAAATGAGTGTTTCTCAAATATATTTAATCACAGCAAGAAAAGTTTTAAATCAGGTAACACCTATTAATATCCCATAATATTGTGTGCAGCACACATTGCAAAATGGTCTAGAATTTGCTTCTTTTTGGTGATAGGACTCAGTTTTTTCACACGAGTCATATTGACCCCTGTCTTCCCAAGTAAAATCAGTGTTCTCCTGTCAACTGACACGAATGATGGGAAAAATAGATTTGCATTCCATTTTGGAAGATTATCAACATGACTGTTTCCTAGAATTCAAACCTATGTAATTTCCCACTCATAAGCATTAGCTGGCTTTTTTTTTATCTTGTTTCCCATGGTAAACCCTGGCACTCTCCACTTAAGTCATATGACTCTAGTTGAATGTACGCTTTTTTTTCCCTGTGAAGAAAATATATTATTCCTCTGATACAAAAAGGTATAATAAAAATACTTTAAGAACAATTTTATAAGTGAGTGGGCTTCTCAACTGTACATGACAGCCTGAGCACTGGTATGGCCATTGCAACAGCATACATTGGTAGAACTTTGCAGTTTTTGAAAGGATTTCCTTCAAATATTCTATTATTTCCTTCTATTTCCACCAAATTTGGGAGGCAGGTAGGGTAACTATCATTATTTCTACTTTATGGATCCACCATAGGTTAAGAGAGGTGTGCCAGTTTGAATATATTGTGTCCCCCAAACGCCATTATCTTTGATGTAATCTTGTGTGGGCAGACGTTGTCAGTGTTGATTAGATTGTAATTCTTTGAGTGTTTCTTTGGAGATGCCCCCCACCCAGCTGTGGGTGATGACTCTGATTGGATAATTTCCATGGAGGTGTTGCTCCGCCCATTTGGGGTGGGTGTAAGTTGAGTCACTGGAGCCATATAAATGAGCTGACGGGCAGAGGAAACTCAGTGCAGCTGTGAGTGATGTTTTGAAGAGGAGCTACAGCCAAGAGGGACACTTTGAAGAAAGCACAGGAGCTGCAGATGAGAGATATTTTGAAGATGGCCATTGGAAACAGACTATTGCTCTGGAGAAGCTAAGAGAGGACAAATATCCCAAGTGCAACTAAGAGTGACATTTTTAAGTAACTGCAGCCTAGAGAGGAACGTCCTGGGAGGAACCCATTTTGAAACCAGAACTTTGGAGCAGACTCCAGCCACGTACCTTCCCAGCTAACAGAGGTTTTCCGGACACCATTGGCCATCCTCCAGTGAGGGTACCCGACTGCTGATGTGTTACCTTGGACACTTTATGGCCTTAAGACTGTAACTGTGTAACCAAATAAACCTCCTTTTGTAAAAGCCAGTCCATCTCTGGTGTTTTGCATTCCAGCAGCATTAGCAAACTAGAGCAAGAGATTACACCACTTCCCCCCCAGTTTCACACTTTAAAAAACTGGCAGAGCCCAGACTAGAACCTTTGTTTCTTCCTTAAAATTCTCTTTGCACCACACTGCTTGCACCTTGTAGAATAAATGGCCTTTGTTACAAGTTATCTTGATTATACTACTTTGGTGAACATTATAGTTATAATGTTCAGAATTATTTTCTAAATGAGTTTTGAGACTTCAAACAGGCTCTCAGTATCACTCAGCTTTGGTGGTAGAATACAACAGCTAGGACATTGAAAGAAAAGAATTTGAAAGGGTGCAACAAAATATTTGTTTTTTCCTATCATTGTTCTTCTGAACCCAATATGCGGGCTCATGTTTTTTCACCATCCTTGGGCAGACTGAATACTCTTTCATTCTCTCTTACATGTTAAAAAGCCTTCTAGTCTCATTAATCACTGAATGTATGCATTTTTATGAACTTCTGTGAGCTAACCACTGCCTGCCACTAGCCAAATGAGTCCAAAAAATGGGCAAGATGGACACATCAAGTTGAAAGAATGTGTGTTCTCATTTTACAATACAGTATTACGAGATAATTCTACCATCTACTGGGTATTGAAGTGAAATCCTTTTACGTTCAATCAGGATTTAGGGAAGAGGTGCTGGAAGAGGCAAAGAATGGGAGAAAAAAATTCATTTTATCAATAGCTGAACATAGCAGCTACTCTTTTTTTCCCCACTCTTCCTCTCCTTCTCTCAAACAAAAGCACTGAGTATGTCTATTTCTTTTACTCCCACAACAAGCTTTTTCTTGGCAGGGAATTGTTTCCAGTGAAATGCTGCTCTCTGGGAGCTCTGTAGATGAATCACACAATTGGGGTTGGAAATTGTTATTGGATTTCTGTCTAAGGAGGACAGAGCTGCCTCCCCTCCTTAGTACCTGAATAACTGAAACTCTGTATCATCAAAGTAATAACAGCTATTGTGGATGTGAACATTTTGTCTTCTCAGAATTCCCTCCCTCTCTTCATTTTTCTCTCCCTTCTTCCCTTCCTTCTTTCCTTCTTTCCTCCTTGCCTGCCTGCCAACCAAAGCAAAGCGGGTGCACCATTTTACATTTCCACGAGCATTGTATGAGCATTCTAATTTCTCCACATCCTTTCTAGAATTTGTCATTGTCTGTCTTTTTAATTTTAGCCACTTCTGTGGGTGCAAAGTGATATCTTATTGGGATTTTGATTTGCATTTCCTTGATGATGAATGATGTTGAGAACCTTTTCGTGTACTTATTGGCCATTTGTATATCTTCTTTGAAGAGATATCTATTCATATCCTTTGCACATTTTTAAATTGGTTTATTCATCTTTTTGTTATTGAGTTGTAAGTGTTCTTTATATTTTTTGTATACAAGTCACTTAACAGATAACATGATTCGCAAATATTTTGTCTTACACTGTGGTTTATCTTTTCACTTTCCTGATGGTTTTGTGTTTGTAGCACAAAAGTTTTTAATTTTCACAATGTCCAACCTATTTTAAATTTTGCTGCTTGTGCTTTTGATGTCTAAAAAGGATTTGCCTAAACTCAAGGTCACAAAGATTAACTCCTAAACTTTCTTCTTTAGCTCTTTGACCCATTTTGACTTAATTTTCGTATATGGTGTGAAGCAGGGGTGTAACTTTATTGTTTTGCATGTGGATATACAGTTGTCTCAGCACCACTTACTGAAAAGCCTAGAGGGATATTTTAAATATATAAATCAGATCACAGCATTTCTCTTTAAAGCCTTCAATAACTTTGCATTGAGATTCTGATCTGATTCTGTATGTACAATAAATTCCAAATTCCTCTGCTTATTTCTCTACCCTTATTTCACACTACTCTCCTTCTTGTTCACCGTAGTCTAATCTTCCAGGTCTTTCATTATGCAAAGTAAGTAAAGCTTTTTTTGCTTTTCTCTATGATTCTGCATCATTCTTCATGTCTCACTTTAAATGTCATCTCCTCAGAAATAACTTTCCTCAACTCTTCTGTTAATATAGGTACTCTATTCCATCCCACTAATTTTCTATGTCATTCTCTTTTCCATAGCCTTAATTATCTGAATTTATTTTACTTCTTTACTTTTTCACTTTGATTTATACTTCTTTGAATCTGCCATAGTGCTTTGTCTATAGAATACATTAAATTCAAAAGTCATGTTTTTAGAAATTAGAATTTACAACTAGAAGGGACTTTAGAAATCACCTAGTCAAACACTATCATTTTATAAGTAGTGAAAGATTAGTCTGGAGTCGGACGAGTTCCTAGATCTGATTCTGAAAGCTCTAATTTCCACGACAGCTTCCTTTTCATTTATAATACTGATTTGCCTTACTCCAATGTCCTGCTTTCTTACAAAATTAGTAAAACAAAGATTGTTTATTTGTTTTAATTTCTTATAGAAATATCATTATTTTTCTAAGCTTTCTTCCTAAAATGCTTAGGGTCTTAAAATGGACAGAGAGGACCCGATTAGGAAGGCTGGAAATAGAGCACATAAAGGCACCATCTCTGTCCTCTCTTTTACTTCCCTCGCCTTCCCTTTTACTCTTTCTCCCAGCCCTGCCCTCCCCGCCTCTTTCTTTTCCTTCAGATGCTCCCGGAGGCTCCGCCCCCTTCAGGGCCAGACTGCCCTACTCCAAGATGGCGCCTGGAGCTTCTGCTCTAGGGGAAGTGAGCTCACGCTATTCCGGAAGGGAAGGCGGGGAAAGAACGAGCGGGAGGGTGACCCGCTGTGGGGCTCTAGGGCTGTGGGTTGGGTGGTGGCAGCAGTGGTGGCCCTCACGGTTGGGGCTGGACAGAGGGTGAAGTAGTCGCTTGTTCCTGGCAAACCAGTCGAGGGCTCAGGATCAGGGGCATTGGAGGAGGTCTCCCCGAACTGCTTTCCTCTGGCCTGGGAAGAGGCGGCCCTAGTTTGAGGCTTCCAGCCCCGGGCGGCCTCCTCCCCCTACCCAATACCCGGGCTGTGCGCGGGGGCTGCGGCAAGAACCGCCCAGCGGGCTGGACTGGACCCTCCCTCTGAGGACCGGCTGGAGGAGAGGTAGAGGGAGCGCGGCGGGTCAGTCCCTCAGCCCAGAGATCAGGCCGGGGGGCCCGTGTCTGTCGTGCTCTGTCTTTCCCCCAGCCCTCTTGGGTAGAGTCCGTAATCTCCCCTCTGCCCTCTGCTTCTGCTGCTTCTTTGAGTGTGTCACCAAGCCCTCTAACAGGGTGATTTTTCCTCCTTGCTTTTGCCGGACATTTAAAGGATATCTCCCCTTCTCTTTACCTCTGTTCTCTTAAAAGTTTTCCTTCACTGGGAATGCGTGTCTTCCTTCCCTGGACCATTTGAATGGTTCCCACTCCAGCCTCCTGATTTAGCAACTGGGTTTACATTCAGATTAAAACCTTAAAACAACAACAACAAAAACACCTACCAAAGCCAACCTACAGAATTGTTACAGAATTGTTCTCTCCTGCCCAAGGAAGGCAAATGGACTTTGGAGTTAAGATGCAGGGAGGCGAACAAGTGTCAACCATGAAAGTCTCAGAGAGTGAAGGAAAGCTGGAGGGCCTGGCCACAGCGGTGACCCCGAACAACAAGAACAGCAGCAACAGCAGCTACGGGGGTGGAATCAGCAGCAGCCGTGGTGGCAGTGCGAAAGGCTGGCAGTACAGGTATGGTCCTTTTTCCAAGGTGATTTCCTGGGGTGAGTTATGCTGTAGACTGCATCCCTACACTTGTTGAAAGGTGAAATTATCCATCAACTTCCAGAAGCAACTGTTACTCTCTTGTGGACCTGGAACCTCATATCTCTCATTAGCAAGATTTCTTTCATTCTTTCATACATTCATTAATTCTTTCAGTGGGTATCTAATGAGGGCTTTTTGGATAATACAGAAAGTATCCCTGAACTCCCTCGGGGATTAACATCCGGAGAGTTAATTCTCCCTCAAATTTAATTCTGTACTCTTTTTGTTGTTACTGTTGTTGTAATTTGTTTAAAAGCCAGCTTTCTCTGTTAGACTGTGAGAGCAGGAACTCAGCTCTCTCCAGCCAACAGCAATTAGTAGGCACTCAAAACATATTTGTTGAGAAGTTATTGAATGGAATAAATGAAAGAAGAGATTCTTGCCCTCAGAATGTTTGTGACCTAGAAGCAGAAATTGACATAAATAGCATCTGCACCTCACAGCACCTGCAAAGGTGCAGATGCTAATTGCTTCTGATACTCTAAACTAAGTGAGCCTGGAGATGTTTTTCCTTTGAGTTGATCAGGTCAGCTAAAAGCTGGCTTGATGAGAAATTCTACTTTTGTTAATTTTCATTAATATGAATGAAAGACTTAAGGTTTGTTTTTGGTTTTTGATATGTAGCTTTTGGTTTTTGATATGTAGATTATAAGGGGAAATAACCATCCAGATGTTAGAAACGAATGAAACAGGTACTGGAACTAAAGGGGTGAATGTTTTGGTTAACTCACTGGGCCTGTGTGTTTACCTACTCCTTTTTAGTCCGTGTACTGTTTGTGCTTGTGAAATTTATGTGAAACCTGAGAAGCATTAAAACCAAGATTTTGTGAAGGATATACATTTATCATGAATAATATTCATATATATGAAATGTGTACGAATGACTTTGGTATTAACCTATAGAAATGAAGTGTAGAAGATTATAACTCTTCATGGGTAAATGACTAACAGGAAAGGATAGTTACTGTTAGATGTCTAGGCTCACTTTTGGAGTCGTCATGATGCTTTTTGTGTGTGTTTGTGTGTGGTTTCAGACTAACCATCAGATTATCAATTACTTGGTAGGGATATTTTGATATTTCAGTTAGTTAGAGGTCAGTTTTCTGACATCCTCAACTCTGTGAAATTCAGTTTTTCTAGTGAAGAAAAGTGAAACAGATTTTTTAGCCCTGGAGAGAGTTGTCATAAAACCATGCACTTCTTTACTTTCATGTATTCATAGTATATAACCACTAAATAATACCCTAAATAAGGATATTTAGGGTATTATTTAGTGGTTATATAATTTTCAAGCCAGCATCTATTGGAAGTACAAATGAAAAAAGAAGGTCATTAGTAAAATGAAACAGGAAATGGCAACTGACAATGTGGGACATCTGAAGAAGATTCAAAAAATTAAAATGCAGATTCAGCTTTATTTCTTCCTAGAACAATAATTACAGTTACAGTGACCTTAAGTCTTCTAGTAAAGAGTAAATTATGTCCAACACACTCTTTAAGGAGGCGGAGAACGGTATGATACAGAGAACAATTTCAAAGAAAATAGCTAAAATTTTTTTTTAAATGCTTGAAAGGAAAAATTTAAGTGTCTGGAAAATTCACTCATGTGGAACTGTTCAAGAATTAAATAAGGCATTATTGCATTTACATATTGATATATATTTTGTTTTTTAATATGGCTTTCCTGTCCAAGGCTAATCTTTTTACCTAGCCTTCAATTTAATTTACCCCTTTGTCTTCTAGGACATTGATCAAGCAGTGTTCCCCATTGTCTGGCTTTGTCTCTTTGGGCTCAAAGTATCTAGACTTGAAAAACAAAACAGCAACGGCAACAATAAAAATCAACCAAGTCTTATCCTCTTGAAAGCAGTATATACTCACTGCCTCGTTTTATTTAACAGTCATTTATTCCTCAACCTATGGCAATTGGTTTCAGTCCTTAGGAAGGACATGAGTGACCTCCTAGATTTAAATATAATTGATGTTTTTAGGTTCTTATTCCCATTCTTTGATGGATTTTTTTTTTTTGACACTATTTTCTCCTAGTTTCCCCTTTACTCCTCCAACTGTTTCTTTCTCTGTTTGGCTCTTGTTTTACTATAAAGGCCGGTTTGATATGCCACCATCATCTCTCCTTAGGCTACATGCTTTCTGTTTGTTATGTTATTCTCTTCCGCGGCCTCAGCTAGTAGACTCTCGAGTCATGAAACATCTTTCTGAACTCCAGAGATATGTACCAGCTACTTACCTGGATATTTTTATTAGCTGTCCCACTAGTACTTTAAACTCTAATCTGTACTGTAAGTTGCTACTATCTCATTTTAAAAATAGAGATTTCTGATTATGTCTTAAGGAGTAAAGACCCTGTGGCTCAGGCTTTGGCTTTGTAGACTTAGAAATTTAATTCTGTATTTACTTAAAATCATAGCCAATTTATTAAGTTATGAACTATGACTTCCATTTTGCCCAATACACCCTGAATCTGCAAAAGTTCCTTATAAAGGTTTATTTCTATTGCATAGTAAGGTAACCAAAGAATGATACTGATCTTAATGCTCTAGTATTTGAGAGGAAAGAGTTCGGTGGGTTGAGTCAGGAATAGGATAGCCTTATAATTTATTACCAAATGGAGATAACTTTTAAGAATGAAAGTATTGCTGTTAGTAATTATACTGGGACAAAAGGTATAAACTGGGATTGTTCTAGACCTGCTGGGTGGTATAGATCTTGCTGTAGATCTTGGTATAGATCTGGAGTCAGGAGGACTTTGAAGAAAGGATAGGTCTCATTTTAAGGTAAGATGCCTCAGGCTAACTGAAGATCAGAAAAGGTGTGGAAGCAGAACACTATATTGCAAGTGTGTTCTGGTTTGCTGGAGCTGCTGTTATGCAAAATACCAGAAATGGATGGGCTTTTATAAAGTGGATTTATTTGGTTACAAATTTACAGTTCTTAGGCCGTGAAAGTGTCCCAACTAAAGTATCAACAAGAGGATACCTTCACTGAAGGAAGGCCAGTGGTTGTCCGGAACACCTCCCTCAGCTGGGAAGGCACGCAGGTGGCATCTGCTGGTCTTTTGCTGCCCGGTTGTGTTTCAAAATTACTTTCTCCAAAATGTTTCTGGGCTTCTCTCTCTCACCTCCTGGGCATCCTTGCTTCTTTCTCCCAGGGCATTTTGTTCTAAGCATCTGGGGGTCTTCTCTTAGCTTCTTGGCAAACTCTGGGCTTCATCTCTTAGCTTAGCATCTTCAAACGTCCTTCTGTCCCCATCTCCACGTGTCTCCAAACGTCAGCAAGCATCAGCGTTGGCCCTGGAGCTCTTCTTAAGTAGCCCAGTGAACTAATCAAGACCTACCTTGAATGGGCAGGGTCCACACCACCATGGAAATAATTCAATCAGAGGTTCCACCCTAATCAACAGACTAATCAGTCTGCCCCCACATGATTGTGTTAAAGAATATGGCTTTAATGTATCCAAACTTGCACAAAATGAAAAGATCTTTTTTGTTAGAGTTATAGGAGAATAGATATGGGCCAAGTCATAGAAGGCCTTGAGTATACCAGACTAAGGCATTTGAGCTTTATTCTGTAGGTAGGGGGAGTCACTGAAATTTTTAACCAGGGAAATTATGTGACCTAAAATCTTATTTTAGGATGATCAGTCTGGCTGCATTGTGTAACAATGTCATTTTTGTGTATTTTTACATATTTTTAATCTTTGTACATATAACATTTTATATTCCACCTATTTCTATTAAAACTATGTAGTCTTCATAGCCAGAATTTTTGTGGATTTTTAAGAGTTAATGTGTGGAACATAATTTACTTTATCTTCTTTGGAAATATATATTTTTATTAATATATTCTGCTTCCATTTTCCCTTCTTTTTGGGTTTATTTCTTTAGGATAAAACTTCAAAATAGGATTAGAGGATCAAAGAATTCAAGTATTCTAATTACTCTTGGTATATATTGGCAAATTGCTTTCAAGGAAAGTTATAGCAGATAATTTACATTTCTATTAGCGAAACATGATTGCATATATTGTCATTAAGCATTATTTAAATATTTTTAGCTTATACAACAGTAGAAAAGTGGTGCTTTTTTTTTGCTCTTTTCATATGTTTACTTATTACTTTTTTGAACAGCTTTGTTGAGGTATAATTTACATAAATATAACTCAGCCATGTAAAGTATACAGTTCAATGATTTTTAGTGTATTCAGTACAAATATCACCACAGTCAATTCTAGAATATTTTCATCACTTCTAAAAGAAACTCTGTATCCTTTGGTTATCACTCCCCAATCCTTTCATTCCCCCAGAGCTAGGCAACCACAGCCCTAGGCAACCACTAATCTACTTTCTGTCTTTATAAATTTGCCTATTCTTATAAAAGAAATCATATTATATGTGGTCTTTTGTGACTGGCTTTTTTCACTTAGCAAATGTTTTCAGGATTCATCCATGTTGTAGTATGTATCAGTTCTTTATTCCTTTTTATGATCAAATAACATTCCATTGTATGGATATACCACATTTTGTTTATACATTTATCAGTTGATGAACATTTGGGTTGTTTTTACCTTTTGGCTTTTGTGAATAAGGCTGATATGAACATTTGTATACAAGTTTTGTGTAGGCAACATGTTTCATTTCTCTTGGGTATGTATATAGGAATGGAATTACTAGGTCATACAATAACTCTATGTTTAACTTTTTGAGGAACTGCCCGACTTTTCCAAAGCAGCTGTGCTATTTTACATTCTCATCAGCATTGTGTGAGCATTCTAGTTTCTCCACATCCTCTCCAGCACTTGTTATTGTCAGTCTTTTTAAATTTAGCCATCCCAGTGGGTGGGAAGTGCTATCTTTTCATTTCCCTGATGACTAATGATGTTGAGCATCTTTTCATGTATGTATTGGCCATTTGTACCTCTTCTTTGGAGAAATGTCTATTGAGATCCTTTACCAATTTTTAAATTTGGTTGTCTTTTTATTGTTGAGTTATAAGAGTTCTTTATATATTCTAGATATGAGTCCCTTATTAGATATGTGATTTGTGAATGTTCTCCCATTCTATGGTTTGTCTTTTCACTTTCTTGATGGCATTGTTTGCAGAACAAAAGTTTTTTAATTTTCATGAAGCCCAATCTATTTTTTTTCTTCTGTTGCTTGTGCTTTTGGTGTCACGTCTAAGAAACCATTGCCAAATCCATTGTCATGAAGGTTTACTCCTTTATTTTCTTAGACTTTTATTGTTTTAGCTCTTATGTTTAGGTTTCTGATCCATTTTGAGTTAATTTTTCTTTATGATTAATTGTATTTTTCTCTTGTAAAATATTTGCTTGTATGTTTTATTTATTTTTCTAGTAGCTCTTTTTTTGAAATGCAATTTTATTGAGATATATTCATGTAACATACAATCCTAGTAGCTCTTGACATTTTTCTTGTTAGTATGCTTGAGTTCTCGTTTTAAAAAAACATTGTCTTTTAATAGGTAATATGTATTACGTGGTATGAATTTCCAAAAGTAAAAAGTTATATTGAAATATTTCCCTTTCATACTTGTCCCAGTCACCCCCCCCCCCTTGTTGTTTTCCTTCCATGTGATACCAGAAAAAAGCAGTGGGTTGTCTGCCTGATGGGCCCAGCAGCCAATCCTTGAGACCGGGGTTTCAAAGAGAGAAATAATTTATTGCTAGGCATGAAGCAGGAGATCAGCCTAAAAATCAGTCTCTCCAAGTTCTACGAGTTCAAGGTTTTTATGGATTCACACAAGGGGAGATGGGTGTTACTATTTCAACAAATAGAAGCAGAAACAAGTTAGTGGTTAGTTCTGAACTGATTCAAGTTCTTCCATTAGCATTAGGGGGCTGCCTTTGTGTGTGTGTTTTTATATCATTTTAAAATTAATTGCTAGTTCTACATTTACTTCTTAATCTACCTGGAATTTATCTTGAAATATGATATAAATGTTGTATTGTGTTGTGTTGTGTTGTGGTTCGTAGCCTCTCTTTTTTTTAAAATTGAGTTTTACTGAGATATATCCACATACCATGCAGTCATCCACAGTGTACAATCAGTTGTTGACAGTACCATCATATAGTTGTGCATTCATCAGCACAGCCAATTTTTTAAAAAGTTTTTTTGTTACCTTTTTTTTTTTTTACCATTTTTTATATTGAAATATATTCACATACCATACAGTCATCCAAAGTGTAAAACAGTTGTTCACAGTATCATCATATAGTTGTGCATTCATCACCACAATCAATTTTTGAACATTTTCATTATTCCAAAAAATAAAAATAAGAATAAAAACAAAAGTAAACAGAACACTCAAAACATCCTATCCCCCCCATCTTCCTCAATTAATCATTTAATTTTTATCCCCATTTTCTACCCATCTGTCCATTCACTGTATAAAGGGAGTGTGAGCCACAAAATTTTCACAATCACCCAGTCACACCATGTAAGCTATATAGCTTTTTAACAGTTGCACAGCCTCTCTTTTTAATGTGTGAGACTTGAAGGGTTTTTTCATTATTGTTACTCTTTGTTTCACTGGGGTTGCGGAAGGGTGACCAAGACTTGCACAAGCTCATGCAGACTGTGCAATACGATTCATTGATGAAATGGTCCAATAGAAGATACATTTTTCAGAGAAACCTGCAAGTTTGCCTTTTTTTTTTTGTATATATATTTGTCTTAAAACAACAACATTTACTATCTCACAGTTTCTGTGGGCCAGGAATCTGTGTGCAGCTTAACTCAGTCCTCTGGCTTTGGATCCTTCATAAGGCTACAGTCATTTCAGTGCTCTGCTGGGAAAGATCTGCTTCCTAACCCACTCACATGACTGTTAGCACAATTCGTTTTCTTTTGGGTTGTTGGACAAAGGTCTCAGTTCCTCATGAGCTGATGAGTTCCTTCCTCAGTTCCTGGCCCAGTGGGCCTCTGCAACAGAGCATCTCACAATTTCACAGCTTGCTTCATCAGAGTGAGGAAGTGAGAGGAAAAGAGAGTGCTAGCAGGATGGATGTCAGTCTTTTGTAACCTACTCACAGAAGTGAAGTCCCATCACTTTTCACTGTTCATTAAAAGTGAGTCACTAGGGTCAGTTTACACAAAGATGTTAATATCAGCAGGTGGGGATAATTGGGAGCCATGGTGGGAGCTACCTACCACAGAGGTTAATACAATATACTCTAGATTGTTAACCACTGTTGAGGTAGATTTGATCAGTAGGCAATTGGAAATTCATTTCTAAAGCTAAGAGGTTGGGACAGACATTGACTATTGGAGAATAAGAGATGGCTACTGGGTGATCAATTTCAGTTACCTAAATATTAGTTGCAATTACCTCATATTACCTAAAGATAATAAAGAGAAGGCATTAGTAGGCTTGAAAAGAAGGAAACCATTATGAAGATTAGTAGACCTTGGTGATTGACTAGATGGGGGTGGTAGTGAGGGAACGGAATAAAAATTGACCCTAGTCATCAAGATTTGAAATTTAAAAAAGTCTGAAGGAGAAACAAATTTTTGGAGTCAAATGATTGATTTGGTTTTAGGTATGTCGAGCTTAAATTGTCAGAATGTTTAAGTAGCATATCCAACAGGTCTGTAGAGCAATTGGGCATTGGATATGTAGATAATTGCCTTCATACTATCGAGAATGTTTTCACTTCTATTATTGCATATGATCTTCACAATTCTTGGAGGAAGGTCAAGTTGAAAGATAGGATATTGTTATCATTTTATAGTTAAAGCAAACAGAAGTCAAAATGAGCTGGCTAAAGTTACATAGCTAGTAAGTAGAAGAACTTTAATTCCTAGGTAGTTATTTACATTGAGGTGTTAAAAGCAAACAGGCTCCTAAAGGAATGAATAATTATTGATAAATCTGAACATTTATTTAGTATATGGTTATTATAACTCATGCAGCAAATATTTTTGAATCTCTACTATGTGAAGCACTCTGTTAATTAATTCCAAATTAATGTGCACACCCAGACCAGTGAGAAAGTAGGCGGCCCAATGCTTATTTTGGGAGGATCATGAAAAAGAATCTGAAACAGGAAGAGCCTGGGTTGCATTTGTAAAATATCTCATGATGACTTTTTTTTAATTTTAAAATTTTTTATTTTTTGAGATTGTTCACATACCGTACAATTATCCAAAGATCCAAAGTGTACAATCAAACAATCATTTGCCCCCGGTACCGTCATACAGCTGTGCATCCGTCACCACAATTAATTTGTTTTCCAAGTTTTAGAGCATTTTCATTTCTCTGGAAAAGAAATACAGACAAAAAAAGGAAACTCAAATCCTCCCATATCCCTAACTGCCCCCCCATTGTTGACTCATAGTATTGGTATAGTACATTTGTTACTGTTGATCAAAGAATGTTAAAATACT
>PVKY010007205.1:0-15154 GCA_004027775.1 Bradypus variegatus | reverse complement strand
AGCAGGTGAGAAGAGCCGGGATTGGCCTTGTGGCCGGATAGACAGACACCTGCTCAGATCCTGTCACTGGAAAGCAGACAAACCACACCAGCTCCCCTTTAAAATGTGTCGATAACTAGCAAGTAAATACAGTAAATCAGTTGATGAAGACATCTGAGGGGAAAACTCAGCAATAGCAAGGACCCAGAGAAGGAAGAACACAGTCTGGCTCTTGCTGAACCCGTAAACCTGGCTGTGGAGAGAAAACCCTCGTGCTACTCAGAAACCCTTCCTCGGGGAAGAATAAACCGGGAATATACCATATTCCCTAAGCCTCCGATGCATGACCAGCAAAAACAAAACAAAACAAAACACAAATCAGAAAAGTGCCCCTTTGTACCACGGTGTTAGATTATGGCAATAAAACTGGCCCTGGCAAGCTTGCCCTCTTACGGGTTTTAGTACAAATTCATGCTGCCTGAAGCAGTCTTTAAAAATTCTCAAGGCGGGAATCTAATTTTAAACTGATCACCAACGGGCAGTGCCTTCAGATCTTCAGCAGAAACAAACACAGATCTCTTAAGAAGAAGAATTCTGACAAATAACGTTCCGAGAAATAATGGACTCATTGTGGGAAACAGTTGACAAAATTGGCAAGGAAACAAGGGCCCGTTAGTGGAATCAGCCGTAACAGAGTAGAGCCAGATCTGCGGAGACGGAAAGTAATGGCGTGCAGGCACGGGGTATAAAATGGCACAGAATGTGCTTAAATACCAAGAGAGATGAAGCAGATTTGAAAAAAGAACCAAGACACTTTGATACACGTTTTTAAAAATGTGTTTTTGAAATAAACCCCAAATGGGTTTAGCAACATTCGAGAACAAATTAATTGGAAGGTGTGAAGAAATTGCCCAGAATATGTGCAGGACAGCCAGATGGAAACGAGGAAAGAAGACACAAGATGTAGAGGTTGGAGGGGATCTAATCAGAGCCTTGGTGAGAAGACGGAAGGAAGGAGATGGTGTTTGAGTAGATCGTGGTGGAGACTTCTCCCAGACCCCAAAAATTCTAGTTCCCATGTTCAAAAAGCCCAGCAAATCCCAAGGAGGATTAATTGTTTAAATCCACCCTTCCTCTTACCCACATGATCACAAGACTGCAGAACATCAAACACGAAAGATTTTAAAAGCAGCCAGAGAGAGAAGCTCAATTACTGCAAAAGGAATATCAGTTAGACTGACAGATTTCTCAGCAGTCCTCGTGGAAGCCAAAAGATAGTAGAATGATTCAGTGGCTTCAGAGTGCTCAGAAAAAGTAACTTAGAATTGTTTGCCTTTTAAAATTAAGAGTAAGGTGAAATAGGGATGTTATTACAAATTGAATATGGGAGTTTGCCAATAACAATCCTTTACTAAGGGAGATTTTAAAGTATGTAATTTTTGGGTTTATAATGTATTTCAGGTAGAAAGAATGCAACCCCATGTGGGAACAAAAAGGAACAAAGGGCAGAGAAAGTGATGTCTATATGAAACAATACAAATATCCTGTGCTGTTAGGGGGAAAAATTAACATTATTAATAGTTGCATGTAAGTCGGGGGGCAATATTCTAGGACCTTTTTGTGTTTAGGAAGACAATAAAGATAATGATTAATTATTAATCTTTGATAGGTTAAGTTGTCATATTAAATTTCAAGGGGAACCATTAGTATAGCAGAATACATAACTTCTAAACTAGTAGAGGGTAAAAAATGGGATGAGAAAATTAACCCAAAAAAAGGCCAAGAAAAGAGAGAAAGATACATAGAAAAGGGGGGAGCAAATGGTAGAAGTGTATCTAAATAGAGCAGTAATGATATTAAATGTAAATAGGTCATATAATCCAGTTAAAAGACAAAGGTGTATAGTTTGGATAAAGAAAGAAAAACATGAATATGTAGTTTACAAAACATAAGGTTAAGAGAGATTGAAAATAAAAGAATGAAAAAAAAATCAGGCAAATGCGAAATCTGAAAATGTGAATGCAGTTATATTAGTATCCCACAAAATAGACTTTAAGGTAGAAAGCATTATTGAAGTAAAGAGAACAATGCATAATGATAAAAAAAAAAATTCAGTTCTTCAGGAAGATAATTCTGAAATTTATAGATATAATATAGCTTCAAAATATATAAAGCAACAATTGACAGAACTATATAAGGAGGCCTAGGCAAATTCATCCTATTGGGAGATTTTAATATACTTCTCCAAATAACTGGTAGAACAATTAGATTTTTAAAAAAGTATTTTAAAAGTAAATATAAATGTTGACAGCTAATATGCCTGATAGGCTTACTCTAATGATTTACATATAATGCATTTATAAGTGAGAAATAAATATGTGGAACATTTATGAACACTTAGGAAAAGTGACTGATATTGGAGCATAAAGCAAATCTCTACATATACCAAAGGATGGCTAGCTTACAGACTGTTCTCTGACCAAAATGAAATTAGCTAGAAATCTGCAACAATAAACAAAATAAAAGCCCATGTTTGGAAAGTAAGAAACATTTCTAAGTTCATGATTCAAAAAATATATAATAATAGTTAACATATATTTAGAAATAGACTTTAACATAAAGCTAAATATCAAAACTCATAGGGTGCAGATAAAGCACCCTTAAGAGGGAAATTAATACCTTTGAGTGCTTTTATTAGAAAAGATAGATGAAAATTCATGCGTCCAACTCAAAAAGATAGAGAAAAAAAATAAACCCCCCTGAAAAAGAAAGATGAAGGAATAGAAAACATTCAAGTACAGTTCTCCTGTCCCACACCAAAAATAAAAGTCTGCTTGAAGGCGTTGGGGAGCTGGTTGGAGAGCACCTGCCCGAGCGAGGTTGTGCAAGCACCCAGAGGAGAATGCAGTGAGGACTAAGGCACAGAAAAGCCAATCTGGTGTTCGGGGGCATTTCCCAGCGCGGGGGCTCTGGACGGGGCCCGGATCGGTTCCCAGGGCCCACCTTGCTTTGGTTGGTTTCCTGGGAAGTTGTCTGCCCCAGGAGTGGGGTTGAACCCACAGTCCACCGCCGCTCACAGGTCCAGGACATCAGCTTCAGATCATCCCAGTTCCAGAAACGGGGTTAGGGTTCCGAGAGGGCAACTACACTTGGGCACAGGCAGAAGGAAATGTGAATGCTTTTTGGAAGAAGAGAACATGATCCCAGGCCTCGGATTACAAGTGCAGTGCCTCTGCCACAGTCACCAAAGTTAACCCAGGGAGAAGAGAACAAGACTGAAACCCAGAAACAAAGAACGCACTGGGTTTCCAGATTTAAAAACAACCGTATGGGCATTTTCCTGCAGGAGGCAGGCTCTCTGCATCTCGGGACTGCAGTGGAGACAGACAACTCAGCCTCCACGGTGGTTCTTCAGTCAACAGGTTGCCCGAGCCGGCCTCTCCTGGGGAGCCCCACAGCAGTATCATGCCCCCAACACTCAGAGGAAGTGAAAGCATCTGGAACTGATGCCAAGAGGAAGCCCGGTTCAAGTTCTGCACTCGCTGTAAGATGCCAGCTATGTCTTCCCCGGGCCTGTTACTAGAATTACTTCTCACCTGGAAACGCCGTCAGACGCAGGCGCCGGGAGGAGAGCTTGGAGAAGCTGCGGCAGGTAAACTAGAGCTCTTTGGATCGTCTACAGAGAAGCGAGGACCAGTTTTCCTGTCTCGCTCAGATGGCTCACAGGCGCGCTTCTCCAGCATTAGAATGGTCTCGTTATTGGTACATTTTGGACGGACCTTGCTAAGGGGCATAGTGACCGTGACATGGAAGGTGCACAGTTCCTCTGGGACTTGAGGAGTGTCCACCCAGTGCCTCCTTGGAGGCTTTCCCTAAGGAAAAATTAGACGTGACCGTGCCTGAATCCAGATGCGTCTTCTAAGATGCTGTTTTGTGGTGGCGGAAGCTCTCCGTGAGATGCTTTTTCTGACAGCAGGGATGGAGCCAACATTAGCTGCAGGCAGCTCATCTGTCTCCCCTGGAAGAGATTCAGTGAAGAAAAAGGACAATTCTGAATTGTTTGAATCTGCAGGAGGATATAGACCGGAGAAAGACCCTGCAATTGCCGAATTGAAGAAAGAGAAGAAATACCAGAACTGGAATTGTTCTCCTATAGATTGTGGTGAAAGCGTAATTACGTGATTATACCAGGAGCTGTTGATGGTCACTCAGGGTGGATGGCACGGTGTGTGAATAAAACTGCTTAAAAAATAAATGGAAAGATACATGTGCTGGAGAAGATGTGGAGAGAGATGCGCCTATTCACTGTTCACGGGGGAGTAAAATGGTGCCGCCCGTCTGGAGGGCAGTGCGGTGTTCCCCGGGAGGCTAAGTATAGGGCGGCCACCTGGTGCTGCGACCCCGTTGTTGGGTACGTACTTGGGAGAACCGAGAGCAGGGGCACAAATGGGCATTTGCACACTGGTGTTCCTGGCAGCAGGATTCATAATTTGCAGTGGGTGGAGGAGGCCTAAGGGCACGTAGACAGGTGAATGGAATAGCGAACTGTGGTGGACACAAAGAACAGACGACTGAGTGGCTGCAAGAGGCATGAAGCTGTGGGGCATGCAACTGGGTGAAGGAGCCTTAGGACATTATGTTGAGTGAAATAAGCCAGAAAGAAAGGACAAATATTGTAAGGCCTCACTACTATAAACTAACTATAGGGAGCAAACACTGAGAATTGAATTCTAGAGCCTCCGTTACTGGGATAGAACGTGGACAGAGATGGGCAATTGAGGCAGGAGTGCCGAGTGTTCAGTGAGGCTTGTTTCAAGTTTCGTAGATTGTAAGCTCTTGCAGCAGTCAGTGTCTATTCCTGAGTTTTAACTGTTATTTAAGAGACATTTATTTGATACAAAATTTATATTCCCTGTAGCACAATTTCTTTTGATGGTTCAGTTTGTTATGTGTGTTTTTATTTTTCAGCATTCCTTCACTACTTCCTTTGTTGTTGTTGTTTTTAAATGCAGTTTCATTGAGATATATTCACATAACATACACTTTTCCAAAGTGTACAATCAGTTGTTCATAGTATCATCGTAGAGTTGTGCATTCATCACCAATCTTTGAACATGTTCATTACTCCAAAAGATAAAATAAAAATTAAAATAGAAAACATCCAAAACATTTCATTCCCCTCCTCCCCCCATTGTTCATTTACTTATTTACTTTTTTCACACTCATTCATATTTTTTTACCTTTATCAAAAAATTAAAAAATGAACAATAAAAAAAACATTTCAAACAAAACCAAACCAAAGGAATAAGAAAAAAGAAATAGCCTAAAATAACTACATTGCTGCCAACTTGTTCCTACTCTACCCCCAAAAAATTAACAGACCATAGTCATTCCTGAGCATTCCCATAACATTAATTTTACCCTCCATAACTTATCTGTTCTTATTAGATTATTGTTCCCTTCACTATTTGCTCTCTATCACTAGGTCCCCTACATTCTACAATATAAACCATTTATTTTACATTTTTCACAGAGTTCACAGTAGTAGTAACATACAATATCTCTCTTTTTGTGCCTGGCTTATTTTGCTCAGCATTATGTCTTCAAGGTTCATCCATGTTGTCATATGTTTCACGACATCGTTCCTTCTTACAGCCTCGTGCTATTCCATTGTATTACCACATTTTGTTTCTCCACTCATCTGTTGAAGGACATTTGGGTTGTTTCCATCTCTTGGCAATTGTGAATAATGCTGCTATGAACACTGGTGTGCAGATATCTGCTCGTGTCACTGCTTTCCGATCTTCCACCTGTATACCGAGAAGCCCCGTAGCACACTTTCTAATATAACCTGTATGGTCAGTTTATTTAAACAACATGGATATATGGAACGTAGAATAGGGAACGAGATCTTGTTATTCTGTACAGTTTAACGTGATACCCCGATGCGCTCCAGAGTATTTTTTGGAAAATAAAAAAAAAACTATTTGTAAAGTCCCCTTGAGGGACTGGGGAAAATGCAGAAATATCAAACTTCCTCACCTCAGGAATTCCTGATATTCCTGCAAGCATTTAGGAATCCCAATTTAATTAGTCAAACTCTTGATCTTGGGGCTTGCCCTTATGAAAACTTATTCCTGCAAAGGAAAGATAAGCCTACTAATAATTATGCCCAAGAGTCTCCCCCAGAGAACCTCTTTTGTTGCTCAGATGTGGCCTCTCTCTCTCAGCCAGCTCTGCAGGTAAACTCACTGCCTTCCTGCCTACATGGGACATGACTCCCAGGGGTATAAGTCTCCCTGGCAATGAGAAAAATGGTCATGGGCTTTGTGGAGAAAAGCATAAACCTCAAAAAAGGCATTTTTAAAAGACAAATAAATGGAAAGAGACACTGGATTTATGAACAATGAGAAGATTCTACTGAAAGGCATCAGTTTACAATCAAATTCAGTGCAAATACCAGTTTAAAAAAAACCTATTTATTTACTTATGGAACTTGACAAGGAGTTTTTAAATTTTAAATGGAAGGGATAAAATGCCAAAAATAGTCAAGATGCCCCAAACAACAAATTACCTAAGAGTTGGGGTAGTGAGGTACTTATTGTAACCTAGAATTACTATAACGCTAAATTAAGACATAATGGCTTTGGCAAAGGGATGGAGAAATGAACCATTGCAAATTCTACTTTAAAAAGCTCTAAAATGTACCCATTTATGTATAAAAAAATTACATATGACAGAGTAGGCTATACAAATGGAAATGACAGACTTTTCAGTGAGTCTATTTGGTTATCCATATGGGAAAAAACAAAATTTTACATCTATGTCACCATAAATATTTCAGTTCCAGGGGTATTAAATATTTAAGTGTAAAAGCCAAAACTGAAATATTTTTGGAATTTATATATAGAAGAATATATTTGTGACCCGATGAATTCTTACACCAGCCACAAAAACATAAACCCTTAGTGAAAAAACCTAATTAGCAGGACTGTGTTGAAATTGAAAGCTTTATCACTGGGAAGCCCATGTACTTTGCTCCCATAAATTGAGTTGTCTGCTTCCCAACAGCCACTTATATATGCTCCCAAACCCACTCACGTGGTTGGTCTTCTTATAGCATTTATATAACTTAATTAAAATAAATTAGCCAATTAAATAAAAATATGAAAATAAAGAGTGTTGTCATCGTTAAGGAAATTACGTTGATGTCGTGGAAAGATCTTTCTAAAGGTATGTGCCTAAAACAACCTGCTGGGCAATCTTGTAAAGGTGAGATAACTGCAGACATTTTTTAGGGGTAACTCAGAGCCCGTACTCTTTCTGCTCAGCAGTTGTCTTACGGTTCCCGTGTCTCTGTCAAGGAACTGAAGCTGGAAGTTGTGGCTGACATAGGTGCGTGGTTAATGCAAGAGATTAGGAAGAAGAAAGAATCAACGGGCCCCAATCACACAAAACACCCTGGCATTATGATGAAAATTTTAAAATCCATTGTCAATGCATAGCTCTTGAGTTCAAATAAAATGCTTCAGGCATGTGTGCTTCATATTTATGATTCTCTTCTTTTTATTTTTAATTACAGAAGTTGTGGGTTTACAGAACAATCATTCATAAAATACAGGATTCCTATATAGCATCCTATTATTAATACCTTGCATTGGTGCAGTAGACTTGTTACAACTGATAAAAACAAATTTTTAGTATGAGTAATTATATCCTTGGTTGACTTAGGGTTCACTGTTTGTGTTGTGCACTTATGTGGATTTTTAAAAATTTTTTATTCTAGTACCATAAATGCAACCTCAAATTTGCCCTTTTAACCATAATCAAGTATGTAATTCAGTGTTGTTGATTGTATTCACAAGTGTTGTGCTACTGTCACCTCCATCCCTTACCAAAACTTTTCCATCACCCCAATTGGAGACGCAACATTTTAAGCCTTAACTCCCCATTCCCTACCCCAGCCCAGCCCCTGGTAACCTTTGTGGTGGATTCTGACTCTATGAGTTTGACGATTCTGATTATTTCATGTCCGTGAGATCATACAGTATTTGGTCTTTTGTGTGTGGCTTATTTCACCCAACATGATGTCTTCTAGTTTCACCCATGTTGTCGCATGTCGCATGTCGCATGTTCCAGTCGAGGGCTGAATAATATTCCACTGCATGTATAAACCACATTTTGTTCATCATTCTTCAGTAGATGGACACTTGGCTTGCTTCCATCTTTTGGCAATTGTGAATAAAGCCGCTGTGAACTTCAGTGTGCAAATCTGTTCAAGTCCCTGCTTTCAATACTTCTTGAGTAATACCTGGAGGTGGAATTGCCAGGTCATGTGGCAATTCTGTACTTTTGAGGAACGGCCAAACTGTCTTGCAGAGCAGCCACACCCTTTTGCATTCCTATCACATCCTCTCCAACGCTTGTAATTTCCCGGTTTTTAAGTAGTAGCCATTCCAGTGGGTGTGACATGGGATCTCATTGTGGTTTTGATTGCGTTTCCCTAATGGCTAATGATATTCAGCACCTTCTCATGTGCTTCCCTCTTGCTCCCGGCTCCCTCCAGCCCTGGTGCCTTGGGGGTCTGAGCTGGGGGGCTCGGGTGCCCCAGCCCACATGGCACTTGTCCCTGCCATGCTCCTCAGCCCAATGCCCTTGAACCTCACCAAGACTCTCCTCCGAGCCGGGCTGACTTTTCTGGTTTATTTCCAGACCGACTGTAAAACACGTGCTCTAGCACCGTAACTGCTCTCCTTCCGTATCCTTGAGGGGCACCCCCATGCCTGGCCCTGCCCCCAAATCTCTGCTTGCTTCATGCTTCTTCTTGCAGCATCTCCGTCCCCATACAGAGCCCCTCCCCTCTTCTCCATTCATTCATCCAAGAATCATTACATGCCCAGTTGCTTTTGGCTAAGTTGAAACAGTCATGCAACTTTCGGCGGCTCATGGAGCTCTTGTAACCCCTGGGTCCTGATCGGGCATGCTGCGAACCTAGATTGTGCCTACGAGTTTGCAGAGAAACGCCACAAGCCTGCCACGTGAAGGCCGCTGGCCCAAGCCCAGCTCCAGGAAGACCTGGTGAAGGAAGCCATTGTCTCCTACGGCTCGGACGTCAGAGCCAATGTGCCTTCGCCTTACCTGGAGGCCATCCAGGCAGCCAGCGGGAGCGGTCAGGGCCCTGCTCTCCCCTAGGAAGCCAGGCCAGGCCCAGGGAGGTGGCTCTCCCAGGGACCTGTGCAAATTACGCCCCCAGAGATACCACAGACACGGGGTCTCGGTTTGCCTCCACTCCGCTTGCAGACACCACAGGCCGGTTTGGCTCAAACCACAGGAGTTTCTCGGCTTACGGTTTTGAGGCTGGAAATCCAGAATCAGGCATCAGCAAGGGGACGCTTTCTCCCCAAAGTCAGCAGTGGCTTTCCCTGTGTTATCCCCAGAGCAACTTGAGCTTCTTGCACCTACTTGACTTCATATCGAGATCTGGCAAATAAAAGAGTAAATTAAAATTTGCCTGTAAATGTCTGTCCGGGCTGGCTGGCACCTCCTGGCTCTGTGCCCGCTCGGCACTGACTGCCACGGGAAATGGGTGTGATCTGGAGGCCGAGCTGTCGTGGGCTTGGTCCCGTGGCCTCCCCATGGCTGTGCCCGGGTGAGCTGTAGCTTCCAGAAGGCTCTGAGCCATCAAGCCCACGCGTGGCAGGCAGGGGTCTCCGCCGGGGCAGCTGTGCCCACCGGGGGATGTGTGGTGACATCGGGAGGTATTGCTGGTTGTCGGGACTTGGGGGAGAAGCTACATCCAGCGAGTGGAGGCCAGGGGTGCTGGGGACACCCCACAGGCATGGGCAAGATGTGGGGAGGTGTTGGGAAACCTCAGGTGGAGGGGTGGGGACACTCTGTACCTGTGGGTCCCCCGGGAACCGGCCAGCAGGCAGGGGAGCCCCTGGGTCTGAAGCCCAAGGGTTTGGGCAGCAGCCGCTTTCCATCGGCCACAGCTGCAGGGGTCTGAGACGGTGCAGGAGGCTGGGGGGCCATGCAGAGGGGGCTGCCAGAGCTGGGGGGGGCACCCTGGGAGCATCCCCCAAAAAACACACGCACAAAGAGGCCTGGGTAGCAGAAGCGGGGCACAAGACAAAACTTGGGGACCTGAGCTGCCCACGGGTGGAGCTGGCCGAGGGGTGCAGGGTCGGGGCATGGGGCTGGGGGTTGAGTGCAGGCTTGGGGTGACGGGTGCATACAAGGGTGTAATTTTTCAAATGATGTGTAGACAATGAAATTTGCTTCCTTTTCTTCATGCCAGGAGGCAAAGCCTGTTTGCTGAGCAGGCACTGCAGCTGGTAGCCGCTGTGCACGGACTCCGGAAGGGCAGCTCTGGCTGCAGCTCGAGCACGGGGACAGTGACGCTGCTCCTGTCCCCTCCAACCCCGACGCCCCCACCCCTGCAGCTCGTGCACCTGCCCCTCTGGCTCCCAATGTGCCCACAGCCGGTGCAGCCCCCCCCCCCGGCACCTCAGCAGGGTCTGCAGGGGAAGCCACTGCCTCAGCTAGCTGGGGGTGCACGGAGGTCAGCTTATCGGGGGGCAGTGAGGGGCAAGGAGGGCTCTGCAGTGTGTGCAGGACGGAGCCGAGCAGGGCACTGGCCTCTCGCCTGCAGGATGCCGAGTCCCGGGCCCCGAGTCCTCGTTTCTAACCCCGCGAAAAAGCCACCTCAGCTGTGCCCACTTGCATGTCCAGCTGGAGACTCAGACGATGCCAGGGGTCCCCTCATGGGTGCTGCCCCGAGTGGTGGCGGCTGTAGGAAGTGGCAGTGGTGGCTTTTCACGCTGCCAGACTGCGGCCTGGAGGGGCGAGCTCTGCCTGCTGTCTGCAGAGCCCCCCGGGAGCTGTCACAGCACCTGGCACAGGCTGTTCCAGCGCCCGCGTGTGCAGCAGATGTAGGGGACGTGCGTCCTGGCGGGCCCGGTGCATGCCTGAGGGAAGGGGCAGAAGGTGGGGTGCCCTGGGCAGCTCCTGGGAGGGGACACGGGGGCCCTGGTGGGGTCTGTCCCAGGAGGCTGCCCTCCCCGCCCCGGGCCGCTCGCCTGAGCACAGCCCGCCTTTTCTGAGAGCTGCACAAAGGTGACCGTGGCACAAGTCTCCCTCCGGAGTCGAGTCCGGGGCCTGGCCTCAGAGGAACGCAGGCCCAGCCAGACCCCCGAGCTGCCTGACGCGGCTGCAGAGGGCTGGAGGGGCACACGGCCCCCCAGTGACCCGAGCCAGCGGTGTTGTGAGGAGGGGCCCAGGCATTGGGGCTGCAGCCCTTTCCCGAGGGGGAACTGGGCCTGCTCGTGGGTGTCCCTCGGACAAGCCCCCCTCGGTCAGGGCTCTCCTGGGGACGGGGAGAGGGGGGACCCGGCTCCCACTTTGGCCTGGCATCAGCCAGCCGTAGGCAGAAGGGACAAACTGGCTCAGATGTGGCTATGTGACCCCCTCCGGATCTTGCGGGATGGGGGGCTCGGCCAAGCCTCGGACTGGGTCAGGGGACACCTGAGAGCCAGCAGGGCCATCTCCACCGACGTCAGGGTGCCCCGGGCAGGGGATCTGACTCTTCTTTCCAGCCCAGGCTCTTCTCCGGAGGCCTCTAACCCGGGGCAGTGCTGGGGGGATCAGGGGACAGGGTGGGGACAGTGTGTCCCCTGGGGGCCCAGGCACCCCACCACCTCCCAGGCTGACACCCTGCGCCTGATGGGCAAACGTCCCCTTGACCGTGGGTTGGGTCCGTGGCCACGGGCGCTCACCGGGGTCCCGGCTGCAGGGGACCCTCCACCTGCTGCCCTCGAGAGGGGCTTCGCAGGACGGGCAGGCTCTGACCAGCACCTTCCTCCTGGCTCCCACCCACTGGGGGGCTTGACTGGGGGCTGTGCGGTGCTGGGCTGTGTGTCGGGGTGCTCAGGGGCTGTCACCTCTTGCAGGTGGGCAAAGTGGATGTCTTGGAAAATCTGTGCAAACAAGAGGAGCACGTGGTGGAGCCCCCCTTCTCATGCTTGGTAGGTGGCACCCCCAGATTCCCCAACCCCTGGAGAGGTGGGGCGGGGTGCAATTCAAACCTCCCTTCCCAGGCTAGGCCTCGGCGGGGACAGGACCTCCCAGGCTGGGGGGCGGGCAGGGGGCTGGGGAGGCCGACTGCCTGCTACTGTGTCCCCACTGTGACTGGCTTATTCTGGGAGGGGGGTTGCACTCAAGAGCCCCCCCCCAGGGCTGGGCTGATTGGCTTAGGGCCCCCAACAGAGGTGCAAGGGCCTGGGGCGCTGAGAGGGTGTGATGTGAACACACAGCCTGGCTTCCCCCGGGACGTGTGCCCACCCCACAAATGTCACCTGGTTTTTTTAGACGTGGATGGGCATGGGTGGGACTCGGCTGACAGCTGAGGAGGTGTCCCCGCCCCGGGACTGGCTTATCCCCCGGCCTGGCAACGTCCTCCGGGGTCACCCCGGCCCCTGGATCCCGGGTCCCCGCCCCTCCCGGGCTGCAGCGGCCGCGGCCCCGCCCCCCGGGCGCCCCGCCCCCTCGGCTGATGCCCAGCGCCCGCCTCCCCCCGCGCCCTCCGCCCACTGACCGGGCGCGTCACCCCCCCCCCCGCCTCCAGGCACCGGGGACCCCGCAGGGCTGGGGACGCCGGGCTGTTGTTTATTTCCGCCGAGGCCCGGGGATCGCAGCCTCTGGGCCTGGCGCCCCGGGGAGGGCCTGGTCTGCTTGGGTTCCCGTCGGGGGCTCCAGGCTGCGTAAGGCGGCCGCGGACCCGCCCCGATGGGGGCCGTAAAGTGGGCCCATCGCGCGGGGCAGAGGCCCTTCGGGGCCGGGGGCTGCATCCGCCCCCGGGAGCGCCGCGTGGCCCAGCCGAGTCCTGTCGGGGGTCGCCTCCCCACCGCGTCCCCGGCCCCGATCGAGGTGCCGGCCGTCGCATGCCCGGAGGGGACCCAGACCCTGGGCGGGCCCCTGAAAGGCAGGGGGTGGATCTGACCCGGGCCCCCGGCGATCGGGGCGCCCCCACACCCCCCCCAAGGCCGCGCCGCCCCGCCCCGCGCCGCCCAGCGGTTGCCGGCGCTGTTCCTTGACCCCGGCCCCGCCCGCCGGCTCCCCGGGCGCCGCTCGCCATTGGCTGCGCCCCGCCCCGCCCGGCCTCAGTTTCCCCGCCTGCGCGAGGCGGGCCGGGGGCGGGGCCGGACTCGGCGGCGCGGGGCGGGGCGCGGGGCTGATACGGTCTCCATAACCGCCGCCGCCGCTGCGCAGCCAGCGCCCCGCGCAGGAGCCTCGGACCCGCGGCCGCCCCGCCATGGCCGCTCCCGGCAAGGCCAAGCTCACGCATCCCGGCAAGGCGATCCTGGCAGGTGGGCCCCGGGGTCCCCCGCCGAGGCCCCGCCCCGCTTCCGGGTTGGGCGGGCGGGGGGCGCGGCCTTGGCGCGCGGGGCGCGGGGTGCGGGCGCTCAGGCCGCGGTCCCCGCAGGCGGCCTGGCGGGCGGCATCGAGATCTGCATCACCTTCCCCACCGAGTACGTGAAGACGCGGCTGCAGCTGGACGAGCGCTCCAACCCGCCGCGGTACCGGGGCATCGGTGAGGAGTGGGGGTTCCCGGCGGGGCGGGGCGCCCCGGAGCGCGCGGGGCCCCTGACGGCCCGCTCCCCGCAGCGGACTGCGTGCGGCAGACGGTGCACGGCCACGGCGTCCTGGGCCTCTACCGCGGCCTCAGCTCCCTGCTCTACGGCTCCGTCCCCAAGGCGGCCGTCAGGTGAGGCCGGGCGCTACAGTGGGGCGCGGGGCGGGGGGCCCCTGGCGGCGGCGGCCCCTGACGCGCGTCCCGGCCCAGGTTCGGGATGTTCGAGTTTCTCAGCAACCAGATGCGGGACGCCCAGGGCAAGCTGGACAGCACGCGCGGGCTGCTGTGCGGCCTGGGCGCCGGCGTGGCCGAGGCCGTGGTGGTCGTGTGCCCCATGGAGACCATCAAGGTGCGGGGGGCCCGGGGTGGGGGGTGGGGATCCCCGCGGGAGGTGCGGGCAGGGCCCTCCTCCTCCACGTGCACCTGAGGAGCTGGGCTCGGTCCCGCAGGCCGCCAGCAGACGTTATTAAGGTTTTGCAAGGTACATTCGAGAACAAAACGTAGGCCAACACGTGCTTGCTGCAGAAGTCGCGGGGGGTGCCGCCTGCGGACCCCCGGGCCTGCTGCGTGTCTGGCCCAGAGCTGCCGTCTGCGGACAGCCGCCCTGGGGCTCAGGTGCGTCCTCACCCTGCTCCCCTCTCAGGTGAAGTTCATCCATGATCAGACCTCGGGCAGCCCCAAGTACAGAGGCTTCTTCCACGGGGTCAGGGAGATCGTGCGGGAGCAAGGTGAGCCGCGGGCCTGCCCCCACCCCGGGCCCCGCGTCCTCTGCCCGGCGTGACCCCCGTCTGCACCCCCCACCCAGGGCTGAAGGGCACGTACCAGGGGCTCACGGCCACCGTGCTGAAGCAGGGCTCCAACCAGGCCATCCGCTTCTTCGTCATGACCGCCCTGCGCAACTGGTACCGAGGTGCGTGGGCCCCGCGCGCCCCCATCCCTTCCCCGCGCGCCCCCCTCCGTGCCCTGACCGCACCCCTCCGCCTCCCAGGGGACAACCCCAACAAGCCCGTGAACCCGCTCATCACCGGGGCCTTCGGCGCCGTCGCGGGGGCCGCCAGCGTGTTCGGGAACACGCCCCTCGACGTGATCAAGACCCGGATGCAGGTGGGGTGGGGGCGGAGTGGGGGCGCTGGGCGGGGGGCGCTGGCTGCGGGGCGCTGATCGCCCTGGCCTGTGTCCCCCAGGGCCTGGAGGCCCACAAATACCGGAACACGCTGGACTGCGGCCTGCAGATACTGCGGAACGAGGGGCTCAAGGCGTGAGTTGGTGGGGGCGGGGGGCGTCGTCTCCCTCCCCTCCCCTCCCCTCCCCGCCGCTGTGCCTGGACTTCACCCCGAGCCCCACCCCGCCCCCCGCCCCCAGGAGCCTGTACCTTTGGCATCGTCCCTTCCCCCACAGGCCTGGGCCCCCTTCAGATCCCTCAGGGACCCCGGCCTTGCCCCTCCCCAGGTTCTACAAGGGCACTGTCCCCCGCCTGGGCCGCGTTTGCCTGGACGTGGCCATCGTGTTCGTCATCTACGACGAGGTGGTGAAGCTGCTCAACAA
>PVKY010007204.1:0-15151 GCA_004027775.1 Bradypus variegatus | reverse complement strand
AGTCTAGGGTCACATATGTCACTAGAAGGAAAGCTAGGGGATAAAACACTGGACTGTGTAACATAAGAAAACCTATTGTGGACGACAGCTGTGGTTAATTGTACAAATGTAGCAAAGTTCTTACATGATCTAGAACAAAATTATGTCACTATTACAAGGTTTTAATAATAGGATGGCATATGGGAAAAATACAATTAATGCAAACTAAGAACTATAGTTAACAGTAACATTTCAATATTCTTTCAATAATTGTAACAAAGGTACAATACCAAAACTAAGCAACAATAATGCGGGGGGGGGGAATAAAAGAGGTACAGGATTTTTTTTTTCAGAGCAATAAGAAAGTTCTCAAATTGATTGTGGTGATGAATACATAACTCTGTGATTATACCGAGAGCCACTGGTTACACACTTTGAATGGATTATATGGCGTGTGAATAAAAGTGTTAAATAAAATAAATAAAATAAAATAACCATGAAGCAAAGATTGATAGAACTGAAAGAGAAACAGACAAAACCACAACTACAGTTGGGGACTTCAACCCCCTCCCTCAATAACTGACAGAACCACTAGACAGAAAACCAACAAGAACACAGAAGGAAACAAACACCACTACCAACCAAGGGGGTATAATTTACATATGTAGAACACTCCACTCAACAACAGCAGAAGATACATTTTTTCTCAATCACATACTCAATAACAGCAGAACATACATTTTTTTCTCAGTCACACAAGAAACATTCACCAAGATAGATCATATCCTACCTTAAATTTTTTTTAAATAATTAAAATCATAGAAAGCATATTCTTGACCCAGTGTAATGACGCAAAATGAAATAAGGGGGATAAAAAACTGGTCAAATCTGAACACACTCTCTAGTTTAGTTAATAGTATTTTACCATTATTAATATCTTGATTTTGACAACTGTGTACCGTTGTGAGTAAAATGTTGTCACTGGGGCAAACTGGAGGAAGGGTAAACAGAAACTCTGCTACCATTTTACGACTATGTGAGTCTAAAATTATTTCAAAATTTAAAAGTTTAAAAAATGGCAGATTTCTATACCCCAATGGCCTAACTTAGGATCAGAAAGCTTAAAAAAGTATTTTGTTTAGCATAACTAATGTAACTCTAATGCATCAAAGTATATGAGTGTTTTAAATTATCAGAAGTTTACCTAGGATAATATTTGATCATTATGAAACGCTTCATCTGGAACCTATAACTTTTGTGTTCCAACCAGGCTTATAATACTCTACAACTCTAAAGTAAAGATTTTTTTTTTCTTTTCATCTTTATCATTTCATCCAACCAGGACATTTACAAAATCAACTACCATCTAGTACTTAACATCATTTTATAAAATCAAAGATATTTTAACTCCAAATAGTAGGAAGAACACAATCATAGGATTCATAATCTGAATCAATTTAACTTTATGAAAAACTCACTATGTTGCCTTTATGTTTCCCATTTCATTAGCATTTGGGATCATTGCCTTATATACTATACCTTATCAGCAAGAGAAAGATATGATCAAATTTGTGTTCTACAAAGCAAATTTTGGCATCAATGAAGGATAGATTAGCAAGGGAAAAATTGGAAGCATAGGTAGATATGAATTAAAGGACTACTGCAACAACCCAAGAAAGAAAAAAATTATAACTTTTACTAAAACAATGGCCATAAAGATAGAAAAACAAGCCTTGAGAGAACTTGATGACTAATTATGGAGGTGAAAAGAAAAACAGAAGTTAATGTCAGAATCAACTAAAAAATTTCAATTTACAATACTCAGGGGAAAATCTGACAAAAGAAGTATAAGACCTGTTCACACTGCTGAGAGATTAAAGACAAACCAAATAAATGAAGAGAGACACTGTGTTCACGGGTCAGATAACTCAACATTGATGTCAATTTTCCCAAAATTGATCTATAGATTCCACATAATCCCAAACAAAATCTTGGCAAGCAAATTGTAGAAACTGACAAGCTGATTGCAATATTCCTATGGAAATTCAAAGGACCTAGAGCAGCCAAAATAACTGAAAAAGAAAGAAATTGAGGGACTTACACTCCCTTATTTCAAGGCTTACTATAAAGCTACAATAATCAAGACCATCTTATGTTGCTGTACAAATAGACAAAGATCAGTGGAAGACAGTAGAAAATCCAAAAAGAGACACACAAATACATGGACAAGTAGTTTTCAATAAAGATGCAAAGGCGTTTCTGTAGAGAAAGAATAGCCTTTTCAACAAATGGTGGGGGGATAATTAAACACCCGTATCAAAAGAAATTAATTTAGTTCTATATCTCACACCATATAAAGAAATTAACTCAAAATGGGTCATAGACCTAAATGTAAAACCTCAACTACAGAACTTCTAGAAGAAAATATCAAAGAAAATCTTTGTTACCTTGGTTTAAACAAAGGTTTCTTAGACCTGACACCAAAAGCAAAATCCATAAAGGAAAAAATAATAATAAACTGGACTTCACGGAGACAGGAGACACATGACCTTGGAAACCATGCCACTACCTGTAACCTACTTTACCAGTTTTGGATTTGGAAACAATCAATTGAAATTATTTTAAACTTTTATTGTATGATTATACATTTTATTAATGTAAAAGGAATTCATGGATATATGCATTACAATTTTGCTTTGAAATAAAAGAAGATCTGGGGACAGAGGAAGCATTCAATTTAACTTTAAGGGGACCAAAAGTTTCCCTACTGTTAATAAAAAGGATTCCAAATATATTGTATATAATACGTAATTTTTTTTAATATTCTTTAAAGAAAAATGCTTATATGTTAAACCTGCCTCTTTTGGTTCATAATAACAACCTAATTCCTGAAGTTATATCTTCATTTCGTTGTAACTAGAAATAGGGTACTTCATTTATCAATACGCGTGCAATCCAGTATTCATGCTAGACTAACCTAAGAGGTTAAACTAATTATCTATATAAACTACTCAAATAATCAGATTTAATAGATGGCTGAAAATTTTCAATAAATGTGTTTATAATAATGTACTTTTATAAATATTTTACAATATAGTGAAATGTTTTCAAACCTCAGAGCATTAATTTAGATTATTTTCCTTCCCTAAGAGAAATTGGAAGTCATAGGTTCCCAAGTCACATTAGCAAGAAAATTTCCAAACTTGAGCACAAAATATAATTTATATAAATTCCAACTTCTCCACAAAAATAATTCTAAGGAACTGGCTTCTGAAAGAGAAATGTCATTCATTTAAATAGTTTATTTGCAAAATGCTTGCTAATGTTTTACTAAGCTGCTCAAATATAATTCTAATAACATATACTACACACTTTATTATTATATTTCAGTTGGCACTGCTCTTTTTGATTCTCAGTTCAAAGCCTTTTAGTCTAGCTGAAGATCAGTGCTCATTTTGTTCTACCTCACATGTGAGGAATGGCTTACAATTTTGAGTGTTTTATTCTTTTCAAATGGAAACAGATAGAAGACTGGAATGAAAGCTAAGAGAACTTGAAGTACCACTTTTGATAACATGTTTGCTTCTGCTTTTCTCCCCACCAACCATTAATCTTCTATTCTAGAGAAGCATTTGAAGAATACTCTTATTCCCTAGTGAAATCCCTATAGTAGGAAAAAAGCTAAATTACCAGGGAACCAGCCAATTAATTTTGACACCTGCTTACCAAGACTGATCAATCATTTCTGATGTCTGTCTGTTAGGTTGAGATCCTTCAATTTAGTAAAAGATTTTCAAAATAATCAATAAAGCGAGAATTTCAGTGAAAGTCTTTCCCATTGTGTTATTACTTCAAATACCTGATACAAGCTACCACCCTCAAAATAAACCTTTCATAGCTTAGCATGTACTTCACTAGGAAGAATTCTTTCTTCTAAATGTGATTCTTCCCTTTAACATTAAATACCATCTTTTCTTTACCTCTAAGAGTATGTATGCACAACAAAACACAGATAGTTGTACCAGTGATATTTACTCTAATTAATAGCTTGTATTCCTCAGAGAAATGAAAAAGCATTTACCAATAGAGTACAATGGAAATAAAAGCTTCTGAGGCAATGATGAATGTTCAATGATTAGCTCAGGGTGTACTGTTATTTAACTATTTGTACATTAAAAATCTATTCCTCTTTTAGTCACTAATGTATTGCTTATGAATGCCATCTCTCAACGTGATTTAAGCTAGTTTAATTTGATCTTTCTTAGTAACTGGGACAACATCTGCTAGTGAGGTCACAGCCTGCTGATCCAGCTGATTAACAAGTTCCATTACTATAGAATGTAGCTATGAGCTTCTCAGGACTAAAATGTTTGTCCATTTAAGAAAAATGGAGCAAATCCCATCCACATAAAGGCCAATATTTCTCAATTATGCATCATTCAGGCAATCTTCTTATTTATGTATAAAAAGATTTTAAAAATGGATATGGCTTTTTTTTCACTGTTGCCTGCCAGTTTAAATGTTCAAACTTCTTTCTTACCAGGCAAAGAAGCTGCTGCACTGTCACAGCAAAAAATTCAAGAACACTTAACAAGTAAAAAAAAAGACTACTAACAAGCACAATTCAGCAAGATATTTTCCCTCACCTTGAAACACTTCTTAAACTTTTAATTATCATCTTTTCCAAATTAAAAAAAAAAGTATTAAAAACCTACAATCCTATACTAATTTGTGAAAGGATGAAGCCAAGATACATTTCAACCTTTTGCTGCAGGGGAATTTCATAAAGCTTCATTTTAAGACTTCACTTCCAAACGTGCTGTCAATTATTTTAAATGGGAGTATCATCTCTAAAGTCAAAAAGTACCATTTTTTTTAAAGTATACATTTTTATAGTGAGTTTTAAGAGGCACTTGAAACCAGCAACAGTAAAAAAATAGGAAGGGAGGGGAGGAAGGGAGGGAGGAAAAAAGGAAGGAAAATATGCCAGGTGAGAAACTGCCCTACAATACAATACAATAGGGCGAACCATAAAATAGTCTATATTCCTGCCTTTGCCTTAGAGTGCAAGAGAGATTTCATCTCAGTTAATAATCTACAAAGTGTAATTTCAGAGCCACAAACCAGCCAGCAAACTTCATGTTAAGTAACTAGGAGGCTCACTGACTTGATGACTGTTATCTGCAAGTTGTCAGATGGCTACCTTAATGGACTCAACTAACTTACTTGCTGCTCCTCCCACACCCACTCATTCCTTTCGTATCAGGCAGGTGCCATAAACACCAACCAATAGGGGAAAAGTATCTTTAAAGTTGTAAAGCAAGCTCCTTATGCCCTGATCTTCAGGAAAACCAAAGTGATGCTGCTCCCACACAGCAGCTAATAGTGAAATAGCCAGTTAGAAAATTCCTTATCGTCACCGTATAAAAAACTTCAGGTAATTCCATCCTTTCATGTAACCCAAATCTATCTTAAATTTCTCAATTTATTCCTAACAAATTCAATGTAGTATAGTAGTTAAAAGTACATATTCTAGATGGACTTAACTGGCTGATTTGGAAACCACAACTCTCTCCTTCCATCCTGTTAAGTGCGTAACCTTGGACAGGGTTACTTCAATTCACTGCCTCAATTTCTATCTGTAAACCCAGACTAACAGTCCTAATAACTTATAGAATTGGGAGAATCCAAAGATAAGAATTCACCTAAAGCGCTGTTTGGCACATAAACAGCCCATCATAAACTCCACCTATTATTCCTAAACAAACTAAAACGTTAGCAGTGGTTCCCTCTAGAGAAGCAGCAGGACGGGGAAGAAGGAGGTACTGGCGGACCGTAACTTTCAACCTTGACACTCCTGTATTGCTCGATTTTGTCACAATGTGCCTGTATTCGTGTTACTTCCACAAATTTTGATTAAAATTATTCTCCTAATAATACGGTGTTTGGCAGCGTAAGGGGAGTGCGGAAATGTTCTTGATGAGCAGGGGGTCAAAAGTCGCTGCGGACATCTGGATCACTCGGGAAAGGCTTCGCGTCCACATCAGTCAGTGCTTCGCGCGGAGCCGGGGGTCACCCCCCCCTCCGCGATCCCCCCGACCAAGCTCCCGGGACTGGAGCGAGCGCAGCATGCGGACCCAGGAGCCCCGCGCTGGGGAGACCCTAGGCCGCGGCGGGAGCGGGGCAGGGCTGCGGCGCGGGAACCGGCGAAGACACTTACTTGAACCTGCCCTGGCAGTGCTGGCACTGGTCCCCCACCCAGCCCGGGTCGCAGAGGCAGGTCGAGTTGACACAGCGGCCCGAGAAGCAGGAGCCGGTCCTCTCACAGGGCTTGGACTGGGACACCTGCGCGTAGAGCGCCAGGTAGAGGAAGCCATAGCACAGCAGCCAGCTGTTCCCGTCCAGCAGCCAGGAGGAGGCGCCCCCGCCGCCGCCCGCCGGCCGAGCCCTCCACAGCCCCGAGGCGGCCGGCTGCGGGGGGCCAGTGCGGGCTCGGGCCCCGGGCTCCATCTTCCCCCGCGCCCCTGCCTGACTCGGCCGCGCTCGCAGACGCGGACAGGGATTTTCTTCTGAGGAAATCTGGCCGGAGAAAGCCACGCCGCCGCCGCCGCTTCTCCTCCTCACCGGCGCCTGCCCCAGTCCCGCTCCCAGGTCAGGAGGGACAGTTCCCAACCAACGTTGCCTCCGCTCGGCGTCCTCCAGTCGCACTCGGGCATCGCCTCGCGGTCTCCTGACCTTGTCGTCTGCCGGAGGACCCCACAGCCGCGACGCGCCGGGCCAGGGCCGATGCGGGGTGCAAGCGGCGCACGCTGAGCGGGACGCTCCTGAGGGGACCTCACGGGGAGGGGGAGGGGACCCCGCGCGCGACCCCGCCTCGCCCGCTACTCGCGCCAACTGCCTGGGCTCGGAGCTCCGCGCGCCGGGGTGGGCGGGGCCCGAGCGGGAGCCCAGAGGTGGTTGAGTCCAATGTGGGAGGGGGAGTCAGGAGAAGAGGTCCACCCTGCACCGCCCAGCGGACGTTCAGTGGCACCCCCAGCAGCCATTTTCTCTCCCGTTTCCGTAGTCAGCTGGCAGGGGTGCGGCTGGAGCCCGCAGTGCTGGGCCGCCTCCCCACTGTTGCACGAACCCAACCCCCCTCCACGGCCCAGCGCCGTGGTCTCGCCCCGCCTCTGATAGAGAGCCGGAGCTCCCCTGCGCGCGCACATCCTGCTCGACCGGTGAACTGAAGAGAGAGCGCGCCCTTCAGGTGTGGCCCACTTGCCTGTAATGCCCTTTCCTTCAACGCGCAGGGGATCCCGCCCCACCTCCCCCACACCCGTGCCACCCGAGCCCCAGAAATCTAAGATCGGGTCGGGCTTTGCAGCTCCAGAGGAAAAGAAGCCCTTCCCGACTGCGGACTACAGCAGCAAAAG
Source organism: Bradypus variegatus (assembly GCA_004027775.1). Classification (NCBI taxonomy): domain Eukaryota; kingdom Metazoa; phylum Chordata; class Mammalia; order Pilosa; family Bradypodidae; genus Bradypus; species Bradypus variegatus. Next base: position 7,760 of record PVKY010007204.1, on the reverse strand, counting down.
TGAAGCGCTTTTGCCCTAGTGCTTCCCCTTCCTCCGCCCCATCCTGTTGCCTCTCTCTCTCTCTCTTTTTTCTTTTTTTTTTTTTCTTATACAAGAAAAACTCCAACAGCACACAAAGAGCTGAGTATGTGCCGCAGGCAAAAGTCTTAAAGGCCCCGCAGTCCGGCCACGTTGTGGAGTCCGCAGGGACAGGGAGGGGCGGGAGTTAGGAACTGCGAGGACCGCGAAGCGGTTTCCGCGGAGGGGCCTCTCCAAGGGGGAGCCGTTTCTTCCACAGAAATAATGAACACCCCTCCTGCCCTCCGCAACAAAGAATTGCGAGGCTGTGAGCCCCGAGCGCGCACCGTTTCTTTTTCTGCTTGTCAGGCTTTCCACCTCCATCTGGGACAATATTCTGCCTTGAAAATGTTGCAACATCGGGGCTTTTTTTCAGAAGAACAGAAATGATGCCCGGGAAAGAGCCGTTTTCCTTCCTCAGCAGCAATCTTTCTTCCTTTAGATGGCTTTCCAAGATTTGATGATATATGCTGAAATATTTGCTTTGTACTTTTATGCCTTCTCTAAATAAACTATTTGAACCCTTGAAAAAAGGAAGCTGAACACAAATTGCAGCTGTTATACGCGAGTTAACTGTGTTACTGGAACCCCACCAAAGAAGGACAGGCAGTAAGAAAAAGAATTTGAAATCTATCAAAGGCATTTCTGAGCAAAAAGAGAAAAAAGTTTTAGTTGTAACCACAAAGTCCTAATATTCTTAAGATTCAATTCTTGTTTACTTAGGTTATAATGTGCCCATGTCATCTCTTTTATTCTATTGTCCCCACTTTGCAGATGAGGAAAGAGACTCAGAACGAGTCAAGGATTTGTCAATGGCAATTTAAGAGTAAATAGCGATCAGATCTTTAAACACACGTCCTGTGACTTCTGGGCTTCTTCCATTATTTACCAGACTGCTTCTGTTAGCAGATGCTTTGTTCTCTTTTGGTAAATAAAAATAGCAGGATAAACTGTAAGTGTTGGCTTCTTTTTCAAATACCTCAGCAGTGACTTAAGTCGGAAAACCAAGGTCCAGAAAGAAGTGGCTCCTTTGCTAGTAAAAAAGAAAAAGAAAAACAATGTTTCTCATTTATATATAAGCAAATCACAATTCCCACATAATATTAGTACTAACGACGTCTTCACCAAACCTAAGATTGGGACGGCCCCCTTCTTCCTTGCACATCTTTTCCACATCAGGATGCCCCTTAGAGACTTCTCAGGATAGGGAAAGAAGAGGATGTGAGAACACTCTGCAAAAATCACTTAAAAGGAGGATATTGTTCTGGGTCACACTTTTTAATTTCCACAACTATAAAATCCAGAGGAAGAACTCCTTCCAGTGTCAGCCACACATGAACAATATCTGCTATATTTTCCACTCTTCTCATGCCAACCAAAGTTTAAAATCAGCCACATCTTTCTCACATCTAATGCGGTGTTGCTTTCAGATATGTGAAAAGTGACCAAGCCCTTAAAACCCTCAGTGAGTGTTAAGGTAATTCAAATGGTTCACTGGAGCCCCTTTTAACAAGAGAGATCACTGCTTAACCACACACTGACTAGCCTATGTTCGAACAAAGGATTTGCCCATTAAAAATATATCTAGCAACTATAATCATCTGAGTACCACATGCAGAGCATGCAGCTCTAGAGACTTCCTCTCACCATTGACTTTGGAATCAAGCTGGATATATTAAATTTATTAAAAATTCCCACAGAATTTCTGCTTACCCTAAATACTATTTTTCTTTATTTCAACAAACTCAGTCTTTACTGACTAACTGTTATTTGAACAAGAGAAAACAAAAATGAATAAAATGAGATTTCTACCCTGAATAAGTCTATCTCCTATTAGGCTCACTAGACTGGAAGCTCTTTATATAATTGTCATATAGTTTACAAATGTAGATGCAGAAAACTTAAATGATTTACACAAGGAGTCAGTGACAATGCTTGCCTAGAATCTTGACTGATGGTTCAGCATCTTCTGTTATCAAGAAATTTTAAAACTCCAACATGATGTTTTAACTTTTTTCCAGAGAAAGTAGTTAGCTTCATAGCAGTGCTATATGACACAACAATAATTCATTGAATTGTTAACAGCAGGCATAAATCTAGCAGAAAGGTGAAAATTTACTCCAGAGAGGTGATGGGGAAAAAGTCAGTTTTACTGAAGTAGGATGAAATGGTTAAGAGAGGAATTATCTATTACAATTTCTCCAACGGGAAAGATCAGAAAAGTCTGTTTACTCCACAATTAGCCTTACATCATGACTTTTAGTTATTTGGGGGAGTGTGTTTCAGTTCAGTTCACACTGCTTAACAAATGCATTATAATATGATGGCAAAAATCTAGCTTCACATCACCAAATTGTTTGAAGGAAATTCAAAGGCTTAAAGAAGAAGAAGAACAAAAGGAATGACAGATTAACTGATCTTTTGATTGCTACCCAAAAAGTAAAAGATCCTATTTGGGCTAAGAATGATTTTCTCTGGTTATTGTTCACCGTTTGCCTCATATTCATATGAGGCTTCTGAAAACAGCCAACCAAGATAATGAGAGCTGCAGATACCCTGGCCCCAAGAGCCAGAAATACATTCATTCAAAGGAATCCTTAAGACAATTGAGGCAGTATTTTTAATGCAATTTTATCGAGATATATTCACACACCATATAATATATCCAAAGTATACAATCAGTGGCTCACAGTATCACCATACAGTTGTACATTCATCATGAGGCAGTATTTTTAAGATGATGATAAAGCATGAGCCATCTGTAAGGTTAGAAAATAAAGAAAAAATCAAGTTTAGATACTCATTAAAAATATTAATGATATTAAAAATTTTTTTATTGCTAAGATCTGAAACTCTTCCCCACAAAAGCTAACACTCTGTTTTCTCTTGGATTCATTTTTTCTTTCATGGGTTTATCTTGCTGTCACACATGCAAACACACACATACACTCTATTCTTTCTGCCCAGTTTTTCTACATAACACATTTCTAGCATATTGTTATAAGTAAATCCAAGGAAATAAATCCAAAGATTCTAAATTTACTAAGCTAGGCTAATACATTTTTTTAAAGTGGGAAATAAAATGAGCATACTAAACTCTTCATCCTAAGTATTCAGACTTTCAGACTTTTTACAAAAAAAAAAGTTGATTATTAGTAGTCAATTGTAGAAATTTGTCTTTTCTGAAATTTAATTCAATAAAAATTATGAGCAACACTTTCCTGTTAATCATGATGGATTTAGTATGTGCATTTATGTCTGCTCCCTCCAAAACTCTACCAACAAAATAGAAAAGAAAGTTTTTAAAAAATGTATAGAAGGTATGAACTCACAATGACAAAGAAAATGAGAAAGAAATCAACTAGTAGATGATAGATGTTAATGCATTTTTGGAAGGAGGAAAGTGAAAAGAGAAGTAATAACTAAAACATGCATGCTTGTAGAAAAGAATAATAACAGGAAACAAGCCAGTTTCTCCTGAAGAGCCCAGGAAAGGCCTCAGGAGCAAGAGGTACCATGGATGGCAGAGGTGCAGCTCAGATGAAAACATGGAGAATGGTTCAGGGTATTATACCCACAGAACCCTTCCTCATCCCTAAAAAGCCAGAAGACTACCCCAGACTTAACCGTGAGAGGAGGTTTTAGTCTCTTGGGAAATTAAATCAGAACAGCTCCAGATTTGGGTCACTGGGTAGAATGGAGGGAGGGAAAAAGTAAGGCACCCAAGAGAAAGTGGGGAGATTAAGTGAAAATCTATATATTCAATGATAAGATTTCCCAGACCCCTTTTCATACCTCTTACCAGAATACCCACAGCCAAATGAATAACTCCCAGAAAACTGAATGATATTTATCTGCAAAAACTGAATAGTCCAAGATAAAAGATACTGTCATTTGGGGTCTCCCAACCAGATGGCAAGCCAGCCTCAGGCTCACTATACAGTGAAGACTGTCAGTCAGCAAGCCCCACCCAATCATTTTATTTTCATGACTCCTTCTTTAATTTGGACAGTAAATGTTCACTAGACAGAAAAGATAGAAACCAACACAGACAAATAGAAAAAAGGAAATTAGAGGATACAGAGTCACAGTGAAAAGGGAAGATTTTGTAGACATGAAACAAGTACTGGATACTCTTTAAAAACCGTAAAAGGACAATTAGAGATTAAGAAATTTAAAATAGCATAGTCAAAATTAAAATTCAATAAAATTTGGAATTAAAATCTAGGATAGCATCTAGAAATTATAATAAAAAGACAAAGTTTCTCCCCTTTTGGAGGAGGAAACGATTGAGAAAATTAAAGGGTTCATTAATGATTGTGCATAATATATACTACTTTAAATTAAGCATTTATAATAAGTACATTTATTAATTTGCTAGTACATTGATGCACAACATATATAGGTACAGACAAAATTTGTTTATTTTCAATTCATCAAAGTGATAGCATAAGAAAAATTCCCAGAACTAACTGAGCCTTCAGATGAAAGACCCACTACAGCCTAGAATGTTGTGTGAAAAAAAAAAAGACCCACAAATGGAGAGGAAAAATAGGTAAATACATTGAATTGAAAGTAAAAATAGCATAAAACTTCTCAACTTCAAATCTGGATGTTAGAAATAGGTAGAGATGTGAGAGAATATATAGAATATAAAATATACAGAATTCTATATGCAGCCAAGCTATCTATCAAGTATGAGGATAAAGACATTTTTAGATATACAAGTATCCATATAAATTATCTCCCAGAGTACCCTTCCTTAGAAAGCTACTGGAGAATGAAATAAAAGAAGAGATGGGGCAAAGAGAACTATGAAGGGCCATCCCAGGATGACAGGTGGTCATGCCCCAGGCATTCCAGTCTGCAACAGAGGGCTGGGGAAGAAGGAATCCAGGAAAATAATGGATCTTAGTGCTTGAAACTGTTTGAGATTTTGGAGAGAATATTAATAAGATGTGATAAATCTTGAAGTGTTTGGGGAGGAAATAGAATAAGGACATAGAAACTTAACCAAATGAAAAAAATGAGACAATTGTGGATTGGAAAAAATGAAAACTTGTACAAGATCGTTCAGCAGTGAACAATATTTACTTACATAGTCATGATAAGATAAGCACTGATTATTGGCATTTATCAAAAAACATACAAAATATACCTTTATTTAAAAGACAGGAGAAGATAAACGGTAGTGCTAAATCATTCATTCCTTGACAACAAATCAAGAAATCACAGTATAAACACACCACACAGAAAAAAAAAGTTGAAATCTGATTTCTCTGGGATATAGGGAAGAGGGGCCTACGATGCAATATCTTATTAAAAGCTTTTATTATCTTATATTGATTGAAAATAAAAATTAATTCTAAAAAAAGTAAAAAATACATGAATAAATAAACATGTGGGTTCATAAGAAAATAAAGAAAGTGGCATGGGGCCTAGGAGTCATAAAAACCTTGGGTTGAGTTCTATCTCTGCCACCTATATTAGCACAGTGATTCATTAACCTCTCTCAGTTCCCTCACCTATAAGATAGGAATAATCACACTATCTATCAATGTCCATTTTAGAGCCAGATACAGGTCCAAAAAGGATAATATATGAAAGTACCTAATAAATGATAATGCACTATACAGACTTTGGTGTTTAACATTCATCAAAAAATATTCTTAGAAACAGAATTAATTATATTCCCATGTGAGGGAAATGATTATTTAAAGGGATTTGGATCAATACAAATACACAAAGAAACAGGCAGAGATATTAGACAATCAGATAACTTTAAAGATTGATCTAGTCCAAGCTCTTCATTTTACATATGAGGAACTGGGACCCAGTAAAGTGAACTGTCTTATCCAAGCACACCCCTAATTATTGAGACCTACATCTAAGATCCCAGTTCTCCTGAAATGTACTGACATTTTCTTTGTACTGTACACCTAATGATTCAGACTAATAGAAGAGAATTTAATTAATCACCCATGTCTAGCCCCAGAAGTTTCCACCATGCTCAATAAAATTAAGTGACTTGCCCAAAGTCACACAACCAGTTACTAGCAGCAGAGTAGACACTAAACCAAACAAGGGGACACAAGGCCAAAGAATCAACCTTGAACCAAAAACTTGGAACTGAATGAAAGTTCCAAATTGAAAGCCCAGCTCAAAGCCTGCAACATAGCAGACTATCAATAAATACCCATGTATTTATTGACAGTCTGCTACCTAAGTATGGAAAGAAAACCCGGAAGGGAGATAGGCATGGTTTAATTTAAAAAAAAAAAAAAAAAGTAAAAGACAAGCTGAATCAACAGCAAAATTCCTATCAAAAATCAAACTGTAAAAGATCAGTGACTGCCAGGGATCAGGGATTGGAATGGGGGAAAGAATACGTGGCAACAGGGAATTCTTAGGCATTGAAACTATTCTTTATTATACTGTAAAGGTAAACACATAATAACATGTATTTGTCAAAACCCATAAAACTATATAACACAAAGAGTGAATGAGCCCTAACACAAAACTGTGGACTTCAGTTAATATAATGTATCAATATTTGTTCATCAATGCTAACAAATATACAACAATAGTGCAAGATGGTAATAACAGGGGAAGTTGTTTGGCCGGGAGGGTATATGGTAACTCTATACTTCCTATGCAAAGTTTTCCGTGACCCTAAAACTGCTCTAAAAAATAAGGTCTCCTAAAAAAGAAAATGGCAATGTAAGAACTTGACATTCTGAATTAGATGAGGATGTGAGAAAGAGGGAAGGAAACAAAGAAGGTATGACCGAATGATTGAAAAAAATGTGTCAAGAAGGGATGCCTAAATTTGAGACTCTCCAAACTATTGCAAAACATTTAATAGGCTTCCATCTCCTCTCCTTATTAGGATAAGTTAAAAGGAATGAGAGCAGGAGGAAGATAAAAAATTCAGGGACCTTTTCTCTATGTTCTGTCACTAAAAATATGCAAAATGTCAATCTGAGTCAGGTAACTAAAAAAAAACATATCACACCATTTTATTGCCAGAAGTCAAAATTTTTTCCTTAATGATAATTCTAATTTTTCAAGATGCCTCTTGTTGGGGATCACTACACCATGTTGTCTCATCTTAACTCTAGATAAACCAGCTTGAGGAAGGGACATGTGCTGAAAAAGTGTCACTGAAAAAAGAGAGGTGCTTGTGATTTTGAGAAATCGAAAGGATTGTTTTAGTTGTGAGCAAATCCAACAACTGCTACAAACTCTTAAGGCACTGCCCACATATAGATAAACTGGGTGGTATGTGTAAATCTTAGTTGAAGTTTGTGTTCCCTCTGCTTAAAGAAAAAGTTAGTTACAAGAAAAACAGGAAATCCTTAAAAAAAAAAAGCAAAATAAACAATTCATAATAATAATAGCCTACTAGGTTTTAGAAAGCTGCTTGGGGTATGGACTCAGGAAAATATGTTTATGTTTACAAGGAAAAGGTCATGAAAGAGAATTATGGACGCTCTCATCAAGGAAGTAGAAGCCTGAGGATACCCTGAGGATTCCTTCAACAAATCTCATAGACAAAGACGAACCATAAAACAACACACATATAAAAACAAGGAAAAGTATCTGACAAATGATAGTGGGGCCCCACAAATCCCGATAACATGACAGTCTACTTATTAAAAACATTACTCTTGGAAGACTCCAGGCACAGTAATTTTAAAAAT
>PVKY010007203.1:0-15151 GCA_004027775.1 Bradypus variegatus | reverse complement strand
GTACCAGTCTCTCCAAGAACATCAGCCAGTTCCGTGCCTCTACCTCATGAGAGCAACACCCTTTAAACCAGCACAAAGAGGTTAAAATGGTCATTGCCCAGATGTCCCTGAAGATTGAGAGAAAGATCCAATGAGAGGGGGGAGTTACAACAGAGAAGATAGGATATAATAAATTGCTGTGACTACTGACTCCCTATATAGATATTTCTTTTTAGTGTCTAGTGTTTTAGAATAGCCAGAAGGAAATTCCTAGAAGTTGTTGAACTGTAATTTAGTAGCCCTGATCTTTGATAATGATTGTATAACTATATAACTATATATAGATATACATATATACACACACACATAAAGGTCAGTTGCCCATGTTTGTATGGATCTACTTCTAGGTGTTTTGTTCTGTTCCACTGATCTAAATATCTATCTCTGACAAAACACTGTCTTAATTAACCTACCTCTATTATAAAGTCTTAAAATTGGGTAGAGTGCAATACTATTGAGCAATAAGAGGGAGGGGTAAGGAGAATGGGATGTTTGGGGTCTTCTTTTTTCTTTTCATTTCTTTTTCTGGAGTAATGCAAATGTTCTAAAAATGATCATGGTGATGAATACACAAATATGTGATGATACTGTGAGCCACTGATTGTACACTTTGGATGAATTGTATGGTATGTGTATATACATTATGTATTACAAGTATTGGAGATGATGTGGAAAAATAGGAACACTCTTTTATTGTTTGTGGGAATGTAAAATGGTGCAGCTGCTGTGGAAGACAGTTTGGCAGTTCCTCAGTAAGTTAAGTATAGAATTACCATATGACCTGGCAATCCCATTTCTAGGTATATACCCAAAGGAATGAAAGCAGGGACTTGAACAGATATTTGCACACCAATGTTCCCAGTGGCATTATTCACAATTGCTAAAAGATGGAAGCAGCCCACGTGTCCATCAGCTGATGAATGGATAAGCAAAATATGGTATATTCACACAATGAAATAATTCAGCCATAAAAAGGAATGACGTTCTGATATATGCAACACAGATGAACCTTGAAGACTTCCTGTTGAGTGAAATAAGCCAGACACAAAAGGACTAATATTGTGTGATTTCACTGATATGAATAGAATAAGCAAATTCATAGAGACAGAAAGTAGATAAGAGGTTACCAGGACTAGGGAAGGGAGGAAAGGGGAGTCATTGCAGAGTTTCTGTAAGGGGTGATGAAAAAGTCTTGTTAATGAATGGTTGTGAAGGAGGCACAACATCCTGAATGTAACTAGCAGCACTGAGTTGTACACTTAAAAAGAGTTAAAATGGAAAATTTGTGTTGGGTGTGTGTGCGTATAGCCACACAAAAAATTTTTTTAAATGTACTCATTAGACCAATGATTTTTTTTTTCTTCAAACAGATGAAAATTTATTCTCAAACATGACAGAGCATTCCTTTTGTCAATGGCAAATCAAGGGTAACATACAAATGGTTCCCAGTTTTTCATGTGAATAGGCATAATTCAGAGCTGAGATTAAACAGAGAAGCACTGCTCATGAGAAAGTATAGACCAGTGATTTTTTACATGTAAGAAAAAAAAGAGATAGTAAACTGTCCATGTAGATTGATGATCAGATATGATCCACAGCTGGAAAAAAAAAAAGCCCTCCAGTTTAGCAGTAAACTTGTTAGTATTTTAAAGTATCAATGAGTGACTATCAGAACACTCATTCTTAAAGCTTTCATCCAGTTGATAAATAGTTACTGAATTCTACTAGGAGCCTAACTTGGCATTTTCCCATGTTCTCATTGATGAGATTATGAGAATATATTATCTTTCCGTTTTTTAGAGGAGGAAACTAAGCCTAAGTAAGGCTGAGTCAGTGCTCGGGGTCACAACAAGCAGAAATAAAGCTCAGGGTTCTTTCCATTATACCAGTACTTAATTGAAACAAAGTTTTTAAAAGGAAAAGACAAATAGAAAGTAGTCCAACTTACCCACTGTGAAAATGCCATTCCAAGGTGACCACCAGTCTTCTTCTTGCTAACTACTTACCTCTTGAATCTTAGAGGCCAATCTGATATGCAAAGTTGGTCATGTTTTAGGGAGAAAAAGAGAAAAAAAATTGATAAAGCAAGCAAATGGCTCTCTTTTTTAATCCCTGAATATCAAACATACTTTTGAACTTTTAAAAGATGCTTTCAAACCTTATTAAACATTTAAGCAGTCTAACCCAAAAGTATTGAAATAACTAAAAGGGATTTCCTTGGAATTGAATATCATTATTAACTTTAGAGGTGTTTACAAATTATGAAAAATGTTATTTGTTTAAAAGATAAGTTAAAAAAATTGGAAAAAATTAAAAAAATTGGAAGTTATTTCCTTCAATATTAAAGAAAAAATACTGTAAAAACAGCCTTAAAATTACATTTCTTTAGATTCTTCCAAATTAACTAAAGGAAAGCTCTAAGTTGGGGTATTAAGACAATAAAATATTAATTAGGCAATGTTTTCCATGGTTTTTTCCCATACTTTTTATTGTAGAATATAACATATATACGTTAAAGTGATAACTTTCCAAGTGCAATTTAACAAGTAGTTAGAGAGCAAATTTCAAAGAATATTATAGGTTACAATTCTGCAGTTTCAGTTATTTCCTGATGAAATATTTATACAAAAAGGTAATGTCTTTCAAAGTATGATTTGACTAGTAGATATATAGGAAATTTCCAAAGTTATTATGAGTTTTAGTACCATAGTTTCAGTTATTTCCTTACTGTGAAATATAACATATATACAAAAAGTATGGCTTTCAAATTATAATTTAACAAGAAGTCATAGAACAAATTTCAAAGAATGTTATGGGTTACAGTTCTTTTATCTATTCTAACACCCTAGCAACTAAGAAAAAGTGAATTATTCAGTATTCATAATTCTTTGTTAAATTCCATCTTGTCTGTTGCTACCCCTTCCTCTACTTTAATCACTTTCCCAATATTCAGGGGTGTCTAGGCAGTGACTTTCCATGATTTTTTTTAACAAATACGTAACTGTATTATATTCTAACCTAATGATTTGTATATACCTTAATAAAATTTAGGGAGGTTACAGGTAAAATTTCATAACTAGTTTAAAAAATCACGTGTGGGGGTTTATAGTTGTTCAAAGAGCAGATGCATTTGTGGAATTGTGTGTGTGTAGACTTTTTAACCGGTCCAGCATGTTGAACTGGTTATAACTTTTAATGTTAAATTAAGATCTTTATCCGTCCTGGGAATTTATAGTATCTAGAGATTGATAAACAGTGTCTCAGGTACAGAGTGGGCACAGGGTTAGAGCCACGATTGGCACAGCTACCATCAATGAGTGTGTCGTGATGGGATGGCTGGAAATGGGGCACAGTAATTCACCTAAAATCAATCTGGGCAAAATGGTTAGATGTCACTATCAGTGCTAACACTGAGAAAATAATTTTTAAAATATTTTTGCCATGATTCTTCATTTTCCCTTTGAAAAGTAACAGAACACTATTTTAAAAATACCTGAGGCCTGGCAAGTGGAACCAGTTTAAATACAGTTGTAGTAAAATGGAAATCACTTCAGTCACGGTCAACTCCCATTCCTAGACCTGTACGTCCTTCCCAACATAATCATAGTAGGTAATTGTGAGCATGGGGAATAGAGTTCCTCTAATTGGAAGAAAAGCAAATATGTCTACAAATCTCAAATAAGATGAACAAACTGAGGATTAATTGCTAAATAAATAAATAAATAAATAAATAAATAAATAAATAAATAAATAAATAAATGCCACAGGATCAAATACCGATATTTGGAAGGAGTCCTCTCTGGCAGGAGAAATTGAACCAAGGTGTGAGCTTTTGTCTCTAGAGACTGCATATGGGTCATTCTGCATGTGCATTGTTCCAGGGTGGAGACCATGCCATGTTTATAATTTTATCCCCAGCACTTAGCAGAGGGCCTGGAACACAATCAGCACTCAGTAAATGTTTGTGGAGTGAGAAAATTCTGCAACTGTATATTATACGGTATTGTTTCTCCAACTTTTAAAACTGGGGCCCACAGGAAGAAACACATTTTACACAGAGTCCTGGTACACACATACACACACACACACATACACACACATATAAAACACAAAAGTTTTATGAACTAACTCTGTCTTCAATACAGCAGGTATATTCTGAAAGTTTCTGCTCTTTTCTGTTGTGTTTTATTTCACTAAAAGATACTGGTTATGAACCACTACATTGCTTTCAAAATTCACTGATGTGTTGTGATCAGTAGTTTGAAAAACAGGTTCGTATTATTTCTGTTTATGTTGCTTAATCTCTTACATTTACAGGCTTTACTACCCATTCATCAGTTCAAAAACCACTACATTTTTTGATTCACAAGGGAGATTCAGAAGATTCATACTAACATTAAACTGTTTTACCAGTTATGAATTCTCTCTGATGGAATTCCCTTTGAATTGTAAGTTTCCCCATCAAAAGCATAGTGACCCCTACCTCACACCATAGTTGAAAATGAACTCAAAATGTATTATAGAACTAAATGTAAGAGCTAAAACTAAGAAACTCTTAGTGTAGAGGAAAATATAAGAGTAAATTTTCATAATTTTGGGTTAGGCAATGACATGACATTAAGAGAAAAAATAAATATATTGGATTTCATCTAAATTAAAAGTTGTGTTTTAAATGATACCATCAAGAAAATGAAAAGACAGCCACAGAATGGGAGAAAATATTTGAAAATCATTTAACTGAAAGGAACTTGTATTCAGAATATAGAAAGAATTTTTACAATTCACTGATAAAAAGACAACCCAATTACAAATGGGCAAAAACCTTGAATAGACATTTATCTAAAGAAGATAAACAAATGGCCAACAAACATGTAAAAGAGGCTCATCATCCTTAATCACTAGGGAAATGCAAATCAGAAACATAATGAGATTCAATTTCATATCCTAGGTTGACCAAAATGAAAAAGACAGACAAGTGTTGCCAAGGGTGTGGAGAAACTGGAAACCTCCGTACATGATTGTGTGGGGATGTAGAATGGTGCAGAAATTGTAGAAAACCCTCTGATCATTCCTCAAAAAGTTAAGTATAGAGCTACCATATGACCCAGCAATTCTGTTCCTGGGCATGCAGCCAAGAGAAATGAAAACAAAAAACTTCTTCATGAATGCTCATAACAGCATTATTCATAATAGCCAAAAAAAGTGGAAATAACCCAAATGTCCATCAACTGATGGATGAATAAACAATATGTGGTATATCCATTCAATGAAATATTATTTGACCATAAAAAGGAAAGAGTTAATGATATATACTACAACATGGTTGAGCTTCAAAATAGTACACTAAGTAAAAGAACATTTATGTAAAACTTTCAGAACAGGCAAATTTATAGAGGTAGAAAGTAGATTAGTGATTGCTTAGGATTATTCACAGTGATACTAATGAATACTAGGTTTCTTTCTGGGCATGATGAAAACATTCTAAAACTGAATTATGATGATGGTTGCAAAACTCTGTAAATATACTAAACATCATTGAATTGTACAGTTGAATTCTATGGTATTTAAAATGTACAGTATGTAACTTTAATCTCAATAAAGTTGTTGTATGGCTCTACCAGCAGATTGGGACTCTGGAATGAACAAGAATAGGATGCACACAGCATTTTGGTGCATAAGTATAGAATGTTGAGCCATATCAAACTGACCACCTACATGGCAGGCAAAGAGTTTCTCAGTGGTCAACAAAAATAAAATGATCTTCTTTGAGGTCCCTATGGAGTTGTGGCTCTTCAATTCCTATTTTGGGAGATGGGAAAGAAGTAAATGAATCTGTTGGTTTGAGCTCTGAACCTTCTCCCTAGTGATACTCATAGTCACCAACATTTACTTTAGCCACAAATGAGAACCTTGGACACTAGAGGGAAAAGAACTAGGCATCCCCAACAAAGTAAGATGCTAAAAGACTGGAGAACATTCTAGGAAAGTGGTTGATAATTTCTTGAAGGCAGGGGCTTTATTCATCTTTGCCTTCTCACAGAAGAGTCAAGCCTAGGACAGCATGGGGGCCGTGAGTGAGTTTTGAAGGAGGGAAGGAAAGTGAGGCCTGGAGCCCAGAAGGCCAGAGACTTCCTGGTGGGACGTCTGTCAACTGCTTTCGGACAGGTCGCCATAGGGAAGGCTGCAGCTGCCACAATCCAACCAGCAAATTTATGAGACAGCACACCCCTAAACAACTTCCCAAACTGGAAAACTTGAGATTCCCGGCACCCCCCTCCCCAACCCCCATATATCTGGGTCTCTCAGTTGAACCAACACTGTTGAAGAATTTAAGAAATTCTGTTAATGAGTTTAAGAAGTGCCTTTAATGATTAAAAGTAAAACTCTGTCACTCTAAGTGACAGGAAAACATCGATGTAAATTACAAATGCGAAAGGAGGGGAAGGGGGAGGGCCGAAAGTGTGCAGTGTCCTTGGGTTAAAAACCAGGTGGAACCAATATGCTCTAATTATTTACTATTTTTTAAAGACTGTCACTGAAAAGTTTTTTTTTGTTGCTGTTGTTGTTTGCTTATTTGTTCGATTTTTGTTTTCAAATCTTGCAGACCACTGTGCGAGCAACGCCGGCCTGTTTGGAGGGGCCGGCTCTGGAGTCCCACACACCTGGAGGTGACCTGGGCATCTTGCTGGACTTCGCCTCAGTCCTCTGTAAAACGGGAACTTTTCTGGGTCGCCTCCCAGGGGCGGTGGTGAGGAACAAATGAAACCAGGTAGTCCGCGCGGGGAAACGGATCCGCAATCGCGAGGGGGGCCTGCTGTGCGACCGCGGCTGCGGGGACGCGGAGGGACGCGCGCCCTCCCGCCTTTCCGCCGCAGGGATGGCCTCTCCGGCCCGGGGCCGGGCTCTCCCGCCGGCTCGGCCCGCACTGGGGCCAGGGCCGGGGGCGGGGCCGGGTTGGGGGCGCGAGCGGGACACGGGCTGCGCGAGGCTCCCGCCCCCGCCCCGCGTGGCCGCCGCCCCCGCCCCGCGCCCGCCCCCGGCCCGGGGCTGCCACGGGCAGGCGGGGCCCGAGCGCACTCGCAGCCGGAGGAGCCCGAGCGCGAGCCCGAGCCGGAGCCGCCGCCTGGGGCGCTCGGGGCGGCCGCGGGGACACCCGGCGCCAAGCCGCCGCCACAGGTCAGAGTCGGGGCGCTCGGGGCGGGAGCCGCGCGCGGGCTAGGGGTGCGCGACGGGGCGGGTACGCGGAGAGAGGTGGCGGTGGACCTCAGGCTGAGGGGACGGGACGGAACAGGGTTCCGTGCTGACAGGTCCCCGGCCCAGGGGACCCCCGGCCCGAGGGGCGCGTCCTGACACCGTGTCCCGGTCTAGAGCACCCCGGGCAGCGGGGCGCAAAGGCGGCGCGTGAAACGGAGACGGAAACCGGGGACCGAGAACTGCGCTCCCGGCTTGGGCAGACACTAGCCAGTGTGTCCCGGGGCATCCACGGGCAGGCCCCCTCCAGGGAGCGCCCGTGTTGGGGTGACAGAGCACACGGGGAGCCGCTCGACGGCATCTTGGGGGCAGGGAGTCCCGGGAGTCGTAGAAGCGCGGAATCCCGAGTGTGGCCACCCTGGCGGCGGTGCGTGCCTCCTCTTGCGGAACAACCCACAGGACCGGCTCTCAGACGCCACGTCCCAGGGTCGTGGTGACAGTGAAGGGAGGGCCGCAGCAGGGGTCACCTGGCCTCTTACACCCTGAAGCATGATGCTGGCCCTGGGCCAAGTGGAGGGGCCGGGCACGTGGGCTGGATTCCAACCGGTTGCAGGGGATGGAGAATGCATTTCCCATACCCCCCCCCCCAGGCATTCGGAAAAGGTAAACGCGCTGTATTGTGGGCGCGTAAGTGCACTGTGTGTCGAAAGCTTCTTTTTAGTCTAATGGAAGTGGGCAGAGGTAGATGAGGTTCACAGAAATCACGTTCCTCAGTGTTGGGTGTGGGAAGTGGGTGTGCGGCTGTGGTACTTTATGCCTTGGTGTTTTGGGAGGAGCCAAAGGTAAGGAGGCAGCTACTGGGAGTAACCTATCTACTGGTTTTATATAAGGTCAGTTGTGTTAGGTAAAGAAGGGTCCTTTCCCTCTGCTGGGAATCAGAAAGCAGCATTTCTAAGTTCTGCTTGTCAACTTCCATTTCTTAGGTGAGTCCACTCACTGTAATCGCGTGCTGTTGAAATGTATTGGTGATATGTCCAAAATGGACAGGAATGGTTTGTTATTATTATTATGCAATGCTCTTGTTTTTACAGGAAGAATCTATTTCACTTGGGTCTGAGGCTATGTGTTGGTAAAATAGTGTCAACAATTATTTTAGGAGACATAAAGTTGAAAGATAGTAGCCTGTCAGGAAGAATGTTAAGTTTTTCTTCTTTTCTTCTCAAGAATGGGGCCAGAATGTAAAATTCAGTTGTGTAAATTAGTATTGGAAAACAAAACCAGACAAGACGGTGAACTGAGATGTATGAAGCCCAGTGCGGGAGAAACTCTTGATTTTGAAGTACATTTTAAACTCGACTGGTTTTTTGTTTTTTGTTTTGTTTTGTTTTGTTTTGTTTTTGCCACTCATGAAATGAATTTTAACTTGAGTGATCCTTCTGGCAGACTTCAGGTGTTCTCTAGCAGTCTTCCGGTCAAGTTATCAGTTGCTGATTGAAACCATATCTACCTTGATAGTGCTAGATAATTTAGAAATACTTTCTGTTCTTAATACCGACGCAAAATGATATTCACTGCGGCGTCTCTCTTTTAAAAAGAACAAAACCTTCCACTCTCAAGAAAGTTTTACAGAAAATCTCTTCATGCTACCAGTTGGCATTTGGAGTGCTATTTCGAAAGAATCTTTTCAAGTTTTAAAATAATCTTTTTATTGTATATTTTCAATCGGATTCACTTATAGAGTTAAATATGGGCCCCATAACCCCTCAATATTCATTTTAATATACAAAAATTTAATGTCGTGTTAGCCAGAAAGTGGTTTGTTACAAAACCATCCATTTTTGTCTTACAGTGTATTTCACATAATTTTTCTCCTTTATTTAAATGATAATGATATTTGATATTTAACTTGCTGGAAATTATATCTTAATTTAAAAGATCTTAGAATCAACTAGTGACCATCTCAACCTTTTGCAACTATTTGTAGGAGGGAAAAAAAGAAACACTGGTGATGCTCTTATTTTTAAATCTGAAAACTCTTTCAGATTTAAAAATTTGTTTTATAGCTTTTACAAGAAATACTATAAAGCCATGAAAGTTATCACTACTGTTGGCATCGGTGAAGAATAAAGTTTTGGAGAATTCCAGGCTTGGAGATTTTTGGTGCACTGTTTTCTCCTTCTTTTAAATTTGAAAGAATATAATTAAAAAAAATTAAAACCAATATGTCCTCCAGTATCCTATTGTTTATTAAACTTAGAGTACTTTGAAAATATTATGGATAATACTATTTTTAATAGTGTAATACACTATTTTCTTTGAAGGAACTGATTTCCTTATTGTTCCTTGCTTTGTGTATTTCAGAACTACTTTTAAAAAAACAATAAATTACTGTTTAGCAAAAAATGGTATTACTTTCAGAATCCCTAAGACATTTAAAATTTCTACAGGAGAAAAAATGTGACTTTAGGAATATGAATTAGAAATGCATTACTGATCATGGCTAATTGCTTTTTATCAATAAGTTATATGAGTATAAATAAATGTTTATTTTCTCTCTTCTATAGTTCTCTGAAAATAAGGATATTTGTCACTAGCTTTCATTATCAGGATTAATTATGCCTCTCAAAGCTTTGTGAGAGCTCTCAAAGCTCTTGTGAAAACATATAAAAGTATTAATAGTATTAACATCTCATTTAGTTTTCAGTTTATGAAATGGTGCTTAATAACAGGAGATGTTCATGAAGTAGGGGAAAATGTTAAAATAGTACTTTCCAAATGTTTATACACCTGGCCCATACTTTCACTTCTGTCACTGAATCTATGTATGCCCAATGGATAGGATAGAAAATTTCGATTTTTCTAATTCGTGGGTGTCCTTCTGCTGAATTCATTCTCATTTAAACTTGGAAATAGAATATCTGTCATACGTGTAGCAAATATACTGGAAGAAGTTTTTGGTCTTATAGGATTCCATTAAGTAAATATTAGTTTGGAGAGGAGTTTTAAAAAAGTCTTCTAACCAAGAAAACTTGATTTAAGTCACTGATTTATAAGGGTAAACCCATGTACCCACCCCCCACCTTTTAAAAGCTGCTAAATTGAATTTCTAACTTGCTTTCCTTACTTCTTAGCAGCTCTCCACATTAAAGTAGTTCACCTTCTGAGCAGTTCCTAACTCTATCTCAAGGCCTAAAAGCAAAGGGTAGTGAATTTAGTTGCTTACTAAGTCCTTTGAAACAGATCTAACTTGACTCCACGGAAGTCCAGGAAGTTCTGTGACTTGGCCATCTTGCAAGCATAGACAGCCTTAGCATATCATGTGTATAATCTATATAATAGCATACTGAATACTAATTTTCAATTGAAGATTATTTGCAGTCATCCTAGAGGTTTCTTATTTTCTATCTGTATTTTCTCAAATACAGAGGTAGATTGGGGGAGAGGTACAGTAAATGTTTTAAAGTTGTAATGTAATGAAAATGCTATGTTTTATTTTTGTTTATCCAAATCACTTAAGAATGGTTCTTGGAAAGAAACTGGCTCAAATATGATTGGCCAAATTTGGGGGAAAACTTTTGTAGATGTTAAGACAACCATCACCGATAATAGTACACACCTAAATTATTTTAAAAAACAGTTTTAAGGATTCTTCATATTTTTCATGTTGACATGACAATGTCATGTCAATATTATAATACCAGGCATTTAACTCACAGTATGACTGTTTGCATTTAGCTAGCTGGAATAAGTCATCTTCTTTAACTCTTATTTTCTCATATGTGTATGGGAAAATTACTGCAGCCATTATTCTGTGCTTCCTTTGTATGATTTTAAGACTTTATCAGGAAAGCTGCGTATCTTAAATGATGTGACTTTGGTCCTGAATTTAATTGAACTGCTATTTTAAAGAGAACCCTCATGGATATCTACTTCATATCTAACTCTTTCACAAATGTCAATAGTTCTCCCTAGTACTGATTTTGAGATTATTATTAAGAATGGATCAAAGATAATATATGCCATGTGGTGATCAACTTATAAAATGTTTCTGGGGCTATTTCATCATTATTCAATTTAAAATTATGTTTTCTGTTCCCTGGATGACTTAGACAAAAATCAGCTTAGTAACTATTTTTATGTGTCTTGGTGAGTCATTTGTAGACACTATATGGAGCCTCCTGTGTCAATATTGTATGTCTAAGGCATCTAGAAGGCGTTTTTATTTGATAAAGTTTTATTCTTTTCATATTTTTATGGAATACCCTGTGAATATTTAATGTATGTTACCCAGCAGCAAGTTTGTTTGATAATGAGGCCTATTTTTTTCCTTTAGATCAGAAGATAATCGAGTATTGCAGCTTAACAGACCAAATAGTGACTTGTTATCATTAAAATTGGGTGTCTTTCTAACAAGCCATAACCAAATATTCTTGTAATGCCTTGAAAAGTTAAGAAGCCTCCTCATGCACCAATTTACTGGTAGGGAGTAATTGGGAAAGTATATAATTAACCATGCATCATCTAAATAATAAATTTTAAATTCTGCTTATGAATTGTTAAATAATAATTTTGTTGCAGAGTGTCTACTATCCAAGAATGTAAGGGACTTGGACTGAATATATCAAAGTGGAAGCCAAGCCCAGGTGGGGCTTTGAGAGCTAGTGGCCTGGCCGAGAAGGGCTTCTTTGTGAAGTGTTAAAATTGGGGGGAAGGACAGACGACTGCATCTACCCTGTTCAGGCCTGGATGACACAGTGCATGGCAAACCACTGTTCACAGGAGTATGGAACTGCAAAGCCCACGTGGGGACATAACTAAAAGTGTGGGGGTATGGAAGGCTTGTAGGTGGAGTGTCCCCCTCCTGCCTGGGGATTTCCCTTTGGGGGTGGGGAGAGGGAAGCAACTGTAACTCCCACTCCTCTAGAGTACAGTTTGGGCTTTCTCAAAATCATGACTGTGCCTTTAGCTGTTCACCGGGACCAGGACATTTTCAACCGGGAAATCTTGTCAGACAGAGCACAGTGCATTTCTTTTCTCTACTCTTGATTTCTCAGATATAAAGGAAAGACCCAAAGTCATCAAAGCGTGCAACATGACTCAATTAAAATAGATTTTACACCTTAAGCAGTCAGGATTGAAACTAGCTTGTATAATGGTTTGGTTCAATGGCAATATTATTCAGTATCTGTTTAGAAAACGTTTTTATGCCACTTCATTGATTGCGGGAAATCAATCCATTTCTAGTTTTAAATTATCTGGTCTTTTTTAAAAAAAAACAAACAAACTTTAATCTATGGACTCATCTCGGGGAATTATGATACGTGAATAAGTCTTTTTGACAAGTTCTCTGACCTTCTGAACAGAGTTCACATTAGCATAACTCTGGGCAAGAAGTCTTTCCCAGTTTAGCACAGATAAGGTGAAGGTAGATAGATGTAAGGGAGGTGGAGAAATTGGGAGAAACCCTGAGTAGGAGCACAAAAGATCTACGTTATGTCAACGCCCACAATCAGCAGCTTGCCTCGTCCTAAAATACAAGGCTGATCTCTAAGAATTTACTCTGATCTGTAGTGACCTCAGGGAATTTTAGAATAGCTTTACATTCTCAAGTTGCCCCTTTGTGCTGCTAATTTCTCTGGCTCTATAAGTCACTTCCAGAGAGAACCTGGGACAGTGAATGAAAAGAGGATACTCTTTTGTCCTTTCTGCTTAAGAAATAAATTCTCTTTTATAGCAAGGGCAATGGGGAAACGTAACTGTCAGGGGACTACTTCAGTGCAGTAATGCTGGAAAGAACTCAGGAACCTTGACCCCACCCCACCAAATGTCTTTGTCATTTGAAGATGTGGAGTCCACTTTTAAAATGCCAATATTCATTAAATCGCAGGCAGCAAACATTTGAGAGGTTAATTCCTAGTTTCCTTGCTACCTGAGAACAAGGCCTTTAGGGAATAGGAAACACCCTTGGAGATTGAAAGAGGGGTTCTGAAGGATGAAGAATAAAATTAAGGTGATGCATTTCTCCATAAACCAGCCCCATGAAATAAATATGAAAATAAAACATAGGGGGAAGTACTGATGGGAAAGGATATATACCCCCCCCATATATATACCTTTATTTCCTCTCTTAAAAATCAACAGAAGTTGCATTTCTTCCCCAAACCATTTTTGCCCTCAGAGAAAACAAGTTGTTCTTCCCACACATCAGTTTGCCTGGGAAATGATCTCAAAGTTAGGGTTATGAGCTAGTAGTTGGTTAACATAATCAAATATCTGAATGTTGACTCTTCGTGATGTCTTTCATTTTCTCTGTGATGTTAGACAGATCATCTAGTCTCTCCATGTTTTAGCCTTTCCAGACTTTTAAAGTGGCTTCCTAATTGAAATCAGAAGGACCGTGTAGTCACATAGAAAAAAATATGCTGAAGGGCTATACATAATGCTTAATTCTTTGGCAAACCCATAGATTGTGAGAGTTCATGTGTGCTTTTTTTTTTCCCCTGAAAGTACTTGTAGCAAGCCAATGCATCTCTGCTAGGAGAAGAAGCTTAGTAGCTACCCCAAAAGGAAGTTCATTAATTCTGTGAATCAGCTAATAGGTAGTGTTTAACAGGTATGGACCACCCCCATGCCTTTATGACTAAGCAGATTGCTTACTTGTCATTCACTTTTTTTTTTCTTTACACATTCTGGCTAACATTTATGAATCCAAAGCAGAGAATCTGAAAGTCTTACCTTACTAAATGTTTTTCTTTTCCATTGGCTGACAATTACCTGTGTAAACAAGTTTTTGATTGTACATGGAAAAGTACATATATAAAACCTCTCTCGTTTTATCGAGTGTGAGAAAGAGAAAAAAATATGAATGGTGTATATATAAATGAAGTAGATAGTATTCAACAGATTCTTTGCATAGGTCAGCAGATACAGAAGAGTGGAAAAAATACCCAGGTAGTTGCCAATGCAAAGTTAGTACATGTTTTCCTAAAGCATTTAGAACTGATTAGAATCATCCTGGTTTTATTTAAAGGCAGTTTATTTTAAAATTTTGTTTTCAACAAAGTTCAAGTCTTTTGGCTCTTAGTATGAGAGTAGTACAATACCTATCAAAATTTAGATGATCAGTTTCTTGAAGACTGGTACTAACTGGGTTTTATTCATCTTTGTATATCCGGCATGTAGCGCAGTGCTTAGTAGGCACTCAAAAAATGTCTAATAAATTAATAAAAGAAATAGTCTAAGGCAGTGCTTCTCAAAGTGGGATCCTCCAACCAGCAGCATCAGGGTCATCAGGAAACTTGTTAGAAATGCAGACCAACTAAATCAGGATTCTAGGAATGGGACCCAGCTACCTGTAGTTGAACAGGCTCTCCGGTGACTGATGGACACTATTGGAGAACCTCTGGACCAGGTTGATTCTTCCATCCCATCTGACAGCTTGGAGCCCGTTTGCCAATGCACTTAGTTTGGATTATTTTTAGTAGACCTTACCTTTGCTTGTGTTTAAGTTCTTTGCCATATCCACCCCACCTCACATACACAATTCGTACATCTCCCGGGATCATCCTGTAAAATTATCCCCATTGACTTGGCACTTTATTACTTAGAGAAGCTTAGTGTTATTGTCAAGAGAAGCTAGCTGGCTCACTTCTTGGTTTAAGCATCACTGGTTCTTCTTACCTTAAGTTGCTAGGAATCCTGTCTCCTGGCTCAGAGGCTACAACTTCAAAGTTGTTAAGAAACTTAGAAGACCCAGTTTTGTGAACCCCAATTCCAGTTTAATGATAATGAAGGACATACCCTTTCTAGTGATGGTTGGTGATTGTCCTTTTTAATTCTGAGGTTCTCTGGTTCAGGGTTTGAAGAAAATTTACTCTTGTATCTTTCTGATGTCACTATGAATTAGTTCTGATTACTTAGC
>PVKY010007202.1:0-15160 GCA_004027775.1 Bradypus variegatus | reverse complement strand
CTATATATCTATATATCTATATATATATGCGAAGGGGGGGTGGCAGGAAAAAGTAACATGAATCCTTTTATGCATTCTTGCTTTGCCACTGTCAGATACTAACATATCAGAAACAGTGGTGTACATTGATCAAATACCGTGCCCACCAGAAACACACTGCTGCCGAGAGAGAAGAGAAGGCAGCTATAGAGTGAAGGAAAAAAAAAAAAAGGAACTTCATTCATAACTCAGAGCACACTTGCTTCTCTAAGTGTGACACAGCAGATCGACTCAATATAAAAATATCTTGTGATAGACCCTGCCTTGGAATTCGGCCCAAATATGTTTCATACTCTAAGCAGGACAAGGATTCCATTTCGTTCACTGATAACTGTGGGAAAATGCTCAGAAAAGCCAGCAAAACCGGGCAAGCCGGGACACATGCCCAGCCCATTCCTGGTAGGAGCCACTGGTCT
This sequence comes from Bradypus variegatus, assembly GCA_004027775.1. NCBI lineage: Eukaryota > Metazoa > Chordata > Mammalia > Pilosa > Bradypodidae > Bradypus > Bradypus variegatus. The sequence goes on along the minus strand of PVKY010007202.1, from coordinate 14,705 downwards.
AAATTCATTGTTGCTGTCGTTAATATTTTATTAGCACAAGTTACACCTCATTTACAGCCTCTTTAAGTTTCTGAGGACTTCCTACAAATTACAGGACTCTTCCCTAAGAGCAGCAAGAAATATTTCTCTACTGATTTGAGGCAAGAGCCAAGTCCAAACGAGGACTTGTGGGGCTGATTCTACATAATTAAGCCCTTCATTTGCTGGTAATGTTGAGCCCCAAGTCCTTCAGTTCAACAATATTGTTGTAATTAATCCTCTGATTAAATGCATCGATATGAGTTTTGACAGACTTGCACAAGCACTCAACATAATACCCACAAACCCCTGCTGAAAGGGAAGGCAGGACGGAGCTGGCAGGTGGGTATTAACTCCGGTTAATCGCCTAGGAGGAAGGCATCTGTGGGTCTTTTGCAAGAACTTGGAAAACTAAGTTGTCTACCAGGCTCACCCTTAGAAGCTGCTGAAGCTGCTGACCAACACCACCCCACCTTCAGGGAAAGGAATGCTCTGACAGCTCAGGACGCCTGGTGTGATAACTTCCCACGACTGCGGGGTAGAGCTGGGGTGAGGACAAGGGCAGGCCTGGCAAAAAGCCTTGCAAAAGCCCTTTTCAGAGAATGAGTGGCGGTTCTGGGACACGCCTCCTGGGGCAGGAGGATTAGACCTCATTGGGTCTTTGGAGAAAAGGATTCTCCAAGGCTCCTATTAGGAGGCACAACTACCCTCCCACTCCATCCCCATACCATAGATCAACAATCAAGATATTTTAACAGTGATTATTAGTTGCTAGGGAACTTCAGTTTTTCCCAGGCCCACGCTTGACCTCTGTACATCTCCGTGTGTACATCCAAAATCCCAGGTCATGTACACCTTATGCCAGCAAAGTAGGGTACTAGGCCACAAATCCACAATCCGCTATGATCAAGTCACACTCAATTAGCCATCACCAATCTGACCCCCAGTGGCGGCCCAGTCCTGCAGGCCCAAGAAAGCTTGGAAAGATGACAGGCGAGACGGGCACGTGATCAAACTTAGCAAGTTCATCCCCCAAGACAAAACACAGCAAACACCTGGCTGTTTCTTGGTTGCAAACTATGAAAATAAAACCCACATCAAGAGTCTGTGAGGTCACGTGGTTTTCATTTTGGTCCTTGATTCTTTTTTTTCCTTCGTAAGAGCTTGGAGGCAAAGCAGAAGGCCTGGGTAGTTAAAATTCTCTGTCTAGGTTTACAAAGTGAATGACTCCTTTCTAACCTTTCCCAGCCCCAGGCCCAAGCAAATCTGTCAACCCAGTGGTTGGTTCCCATTCTCATGCAAGGAAGCAGACCTTTAGAACTACCTCTTGGGCAGCAAAGTCACAGGACATCTAAGGCCAACTCCCATCATCAGGCTGGGTCACCTGCACCCCAGCCTGTGCCCCACCAGCACCCAAGCTGCACCCCGTTCCACTTGATGATGGTTACCTTGGCACCAGGCAGAGTGGTAAGCACTTAATTGCCACATTAAGAAGAGGGGATGTAAGAAACAAAGGTAATTGTGTTGGCAGCTGGGAGCTTCCTTTTCCTGGCAACCGTGGCAGCCAAACTGAGCCCTGTGAAGCGGCTGCCTCCCCGCCTGCCAAGCTGAGGGACACAAACAAACCGCCATCCAAACGGCACGCGTGCAGCGTCCAAAACCCTGGCCATGCTGCACCGGGGCAGGCCCGTGGGGCACCACGCATCCTGGGAAGGCCTCGTGCGCCACCGTGGCCATTGTGTGCCATCCGTCGGCCCGGGGTTTGCTGGGGCCCCGCACTCTGCTGACTCAACTGCTGCTTCCCGTTGCCTGTGCGTATTAGCATTATTTTTGGAGAGGCCTCATTATTCCCTGTAATCCTCGTTTCAGTCAATTTGGCCATGCCATTGTCCTGCCTGCGTCTGGGTGGCCGGAGCAGAATGTATTCCAGTCACAAAACATTAAAAAAAGAGGCTTCAGATTTCACACGCGAGCACAGATACACTCTCACACACGTAATCCACGTATCGGAGGGTTTGGGCAAGGTAAGGCATGAAGAAAGAACCACCAAGCAGAGAAGGCTTTGGTTGTAGAAAGCAATTCAGGCTGCAGGGCTTGACATTTCAATAGGGTCTGATCTGGTTACAAAGGGTGATTTTCTCATGAAAGCCCACCTCAAAGACTCTCCAGGCGGGCCCCAAAGCTCAAATCCAAATTTGAGGCTCTCAGTGAGCTGCCCCCACCCTCATTCCCATCATTACCCTTACCTGCTTGAAAAGCATCCCACTGATAATTAAATGCGCCAGTTACAAAAGGGTGGTGAGGTTAATAGATAGAATACCGAGGAGCCAGCCAAGCACAGCGGTCTGGTTCACACAGAGCAAGCCTGAACAAGAAGCCTTTCTACTGATTTACCAAAAGTGCATAAAAACTGGGCTGAGCTGGTAGAGGACTCAATGTTTGACTATTTACATACCACGTTTAGCCACTGGGAGCCATGCTAGGGAATTTCTTCCCTGCACACACACTGCACCAGGGATGAATGTCATCGACACCATAAAAACAAAGGCCGCAAGGCAGCTGCGGTCCATGCAGGGACCGGAACCAGCAAGGAAGCCACAACTTGGCCACTTGGCAAGACAAGACAGCGTCAAGACAAGGCGGCCCACTTCTGAACCCAGAGCCCTCTCACCTCTGCCCCCATTCCAGAAAAGATAAGCATCATCACTTCCCATGCACCCTAACACATCTTCCTAAAATTGGGGGAAAAGGGGGGAGCTCCACAGGTTGTCTGGTTCTAACTTTTATGTATTTTTATTTTTAAAAGGCCTTAGCCAAGTGTCACCTCTCTCAGCAGCTCCAAACTCAAGTCTGAGTGTGTGTGTATGTTAGCAGGGGTGGGGGTGGGGGGACATGCCTCCAGAAGTTTACCAAGGGGCCTTTCTGGAATATTTGCCTTTACGGATTACCATGCTAATTGTATGTACATCCAGAGATTATGCATTCTTACATTGTAACTAACCTTGAAAGCCTAATATTGGAACCAAGTTCTGGCCCTTCCATAATGGCCAGTGGCTGCCTCTGAATCCAGCCAAGGCCTCTGTTTGCATTCCCCCTTTCAGATCAGGACACATGAAAACGCCTTGTTGCCTTGGCTTTGTGTTTCTATGAATAACTTTTTTCTCCATGCTAAACTTACCACATGCTTTCTATCCAAAAGGTCCCTGAAGACCTCTTGAGTTTAAAACTTGAGGCAGCACTCAGACTGCTGGTTTTCTGGGAGATTCCATGCCTGTAAGTCACTGTCACTATCTGCTGCCTCTCCTCCTTATCCACCCAACACCCCCAACTAGCCTGTCTGCCAAGCTTCATGGTTTTCTAAAAATGTTTAAAGTCCCTGTAGAATTATGGGTGTGGAGTGGTGGGCTGCAAACTCATATAAGTGCTGGAGATTTGAATAAGTTGCTAAGAAACAAGACAACAAAGAGAAAGAAAACAGAGAAGGTTACACCTGCAAGAGAAAATAGTGTTAGAAACCATGTACCTTGAATAGAGATTCCCTTTTGGGAGCAGCCATTCTGTGGACACTCAATGCAGCCCTTTCCAAGCAAACACAGCTCTGCTTTCCCCCAAGGCCAGTTTTCCAATGCAGAGGAGTCATTTCACTGCTTTTGTCTAAGTAGGTTTCTTAGGGCAAAGGGTGTTTTCTCCACCCACAGTAAGTCCCTTGTCCTGGGCACGTATGCATACACGTGTGCTGCTGTTTGTATACACACTGACGACATGGGTCCCAAACACCGGCTGCCGAAAACAGCCAGCTCAAATGAGAACTTCATCCTTCTGCCCTCCACGTGCCCACAAAACATTGCCGGAGGCTCAGGGACTCCGAAAGAAAGCAGATAACATAAAGGCAAGGACTGTCAATTACATATTCATTCTGTGGTTTACACGATGGCATCCAATTTACCCAAACCCCTGGCAGTTGGGTCATCCAGGCCTTAAGTGTGAAGGGGTCAGAGCTGGTTACACCTCTGGTATGTAAGAATCCTGCTTCCTCAGATTTTCCTTAAAAAACAAGCTGATCTCAGTAAGCATTTTAACAGGGTCAATGCCATATAAATGAGGCCAAAAGACAAGATAACCTCTCTATTGCTTCCCCCAAAGTTTCTCTGGATTCATTTTACTCTAAGGGCCAACAATGTATTAATACAGCTAACTGAGGTTCCTAAAAGCTTTCCGGGCTGGGTGGTAGTAATTACGCTAATGTATTTTTAATAAGCAGGCACTACTGAGATTTAGCACTAATTTTGGGAGGTACGACTTAACCATTTCAATGATTTATAAATGGTTATTCCCAAATCACTTCCTGATGAGTCCAATTACCTCTCAACAGTGTTCTTATCACTTGGTGCCCTGATCTGAGGCTCATAAATCAGGCTAGTTGCTCAAGCCAAGCCCCTTGGAGCAGCACAGGCATGGCCACTAGAAACAACCCAGGAAACTACCATGAGACTGGAGCTGGGGCAGCAGACACCAAGTGGGACGTAACCAGATCTGACACGGTGGGCAGGCCCACCTCCACAGACATTGAAATGTGGATTGCATTTTACACCCGACCAAATCATTTCCTCCTCGTCTCCTCCAGAACATGGAACAGTTGTTCAATTGCAGTCATAATTCCAAACAACAGACGTGAATTATACCACCTTCTAAATCAAACTTCTGCCCCTGCACCCTGGACCACCACCCTTCCAACTGTCAGAAAATCTGGGAGGACCCAAGAGGACAATTGTGGCTGGGACTCCGAGGGGGTTTAGAAATTTTTTTTTACCACCCAGCCTTCTTTTGTTATCTCTTGAACCCTGCACAGAGTTCAGTTCTTATTACCCATTCAAAGAAGTCAGTTTTAAAAAGACATCCTTGTTAATATTTAATTTCCAAGTTGAATGAAGCTGTACTATCTACCTTGGTACTTTTTCAGCTACCTTTCATTTAAGTTTCCACTCCCCTGAAGTCATTCTTGGAAGTTACGTACTGTGGTGGCATTCCAACCACACTCGGGAAACTAAAGCAATGCACCTAAACTCCAATTTCTCTTAGGAAGTAAAGCTTATGTTTCACAGGAGGCCTTTTTAGGAGAAGTGAGGTTGAGGCTTATTTATGAAAGATACACACATTTGGCCCAACTTCAAAAGAACCACACTCTCAGTGTCTGCCCCCTCTTCTAGAAGGGCCGACAGTCTATTTCACGGTCAGTGACCCATGGGCCCGAAACCACAGAAGGCACAAGCAGATCAAATGTTTCCGCTGCCCTTGCATGCTGCTTCCGTTCCTTCTCCATCCAGAAGAGACTCTGCCAAGTGTCAAAAGGGGACGGACACACCTTCTAGGTCACTTTCCCTAAGCTAGCCAAGGGAGCAAAACTCCCAGTTTTCATCTGAGCCATCCTCTGACCCTATCCTCCAGAATGGACCTCAGCCAGGCCTGCTGCTTTTTCACATCACTAGGAAGATTCCTTTTATGGTCTTGTGAAAAGTGAGGGGCTCAGACACATCTGGGAGGGCAAAACCACCTGCAGCCCCTTCCTCCTAAACTCCAAATACACATCTGAGGGCAGTCAGTATTTAGTTCAACTTGGGCACAGCCAGATTTAAAAGTGGCCAACCTCCTTAGCTTAAAAATTTTCCCTAATAGGGGATTAACAAACAAGATGAGCACTCTTTTGTAAAAATTAAGTACTGCAACAGAAGCAGCGCCTCCAATCTCAGAGAACTCCGCACACCACAGGTTTTTAGAAGCCCTTTTCCCCTTCACCGGCATAGTTTTTGATAATGGTCTTATCTCACACATGGGAGAGGCAACTTTATAATGCCAGCTCCTGTAACATGGGTCCTGAGAGCCAACCAAAGCTCTCAGGCCTGGCCTGATACTCTATCCCTTGCCTCCCCACCCTCCCAGTTAGGATCGCTGCCTGAGTCCACGGACAGGAGGCAGCAGAGGGCACCCCGTCGGAGCACGTGGCGTAGAACATTCCTCTGGGGCACCGAGTCCCCACCCCACCCGCCAAGCCCAGGCCTGGCAATGAGTCACGCCTCCTGGACAGCAGGAGCCAGGCGGAGGGCACCCCCAACATTTCCCTTTCCTCCCCTTCTGCAATCGCACCCATCTTCCTTCCACCCATTTCGGATGTTGCAACAGCTTCCCCGGGGGGCCTGCCAGCTGTGGCCAGGACTGGTGCGGCTCCGGGGGACGATGGGGGATGGGGGGTGGGGGTGAGGGTCTAGGCACTTGCACCCACAGGCACTGCCTCCAGCGGGCCGCCCCTTCAAGCCCTCGGCACGCCCCCGAAGGCCTACGGGACCACGTGCCGTCCGCCCGCACCCCCGCCCTTGCCGGGGAAGTTTGCGAACACAGCTGTTCCAGAGCCCAGGAATCGCTGGAAGTGAGGCCAAAAGAGTTGCACCGCGCGGGGGCGGGGGGCAGGAAGAGGCCGGCAGGAGGCGGGGGCTCACCGCCCGATTGCCCCGGCGAGGGCCCCGAGGCCCCCCCTTCGGTGGCCGCTCCCGGGCCGGTGCTCCAGGCCCGGAGCGCGCCCCCGCACACACCAAAAAAACTCCGGGGGAAAAGCGGGAAACGAGTCCCTCCCCACCCCCGCCCGCTCCAGGAAGGACACACCCGCCCTCCCGGCCGCTCGCGGGAAAGGGGAGAGTGCCAAATTGGACGGCGTTAGCAGGCCAGAACAGCGCTGAGTTTCCTTCCACGGCGCACCAGGTTTAATTGGTTAAGCAAAGAGACCACCTATAATGACCTCCCGGAGGCTCGGGCGGTTACTCCCCGGCCTTCAAGCTGCAAGTTTAAACTGGCCTTCCTGGGATCTTTGTTGAACCGCAACCCCCTATGGGATCCCTACTTTTGCTTGCTTAGCAAACCGCAGGAGTTTGGGGCCCGCTCCGTCAGGTCCCGCCGAGATCTAACTCTAGGGCCTCGGCTCCCAAACTCCCCACTCCCAAAAGCCTTCCCCAGTTAGCGTCGAGTTTCAAGTCAAGGCCCTTTAAATCCCCTCGCAGGGACAAGCAGAGCTCGGCCCCGCGGGAGTGCGACCCTCGACCGGCCTCCCTCCCCGCGTCCCACCTCCGTCACTCACCGGCCAGGAGAAACTGAAAGGCAGCACGATGCGGTTGCGGTCGTTACCGCGGCTGGCCTTGAAGTTGAAGGTGTTGCCCCCTATGACAGGCGTGGACCCCGAGCCGAAGCTGCAGGGCCCCCCGGGTATGACGCGAGCCTGGTACTCCTTGAGGCATACTTTGAAGTACGTGTCACACTCTCCGCGGACGCACTTGCGGTCCCCTGGGTTGCGGGAGCCGCTGCAGCAATTCCCGTTCTGCAGCTCCCCGTTCACGTTCTGCATGGACAGGATCTCCAACTCGAACTGACCCGAGGCCCCGCACACCTGTCGGCGAGGGAGGAAGGAAGGTAGGTCAGCGCGGGAGAGTTGTTGTTTCCTTCGAGGGTGGAGGTGGCGACTCCCTCCCCGCCCGCCTGCCGGCTCCGACGGGCCCCAGCGCCAAGTGAAAATAATTTTGCAAAACTGGGTTCAAGGACTCAACGTGATTTAGGGACACAAAATGCACGAGTACAGGAGAAATCCGACTGACTCCGGGGGTGCCAGAGTAGAGCGAACGCGCCCCCTGCCCGGTCTCCGTGGCCACGCTCAGGAGACCCGGGGATCCCGGGGGCGGGGAGGAGCGGGCGCGCTTTGCCCAGGTGCAGCCGCTGAGGCGCGGGAGCCGGGCAGCCGGGATCTCCGAGCCCGCCCGGAGCCAGCCGCCGCACTCAACCGCTGGCGTCGTTGGCGCCACAAGGGAAGGGAGAGGGCAGCCGGGAGGGAGGCCTGGCGACAGGGCGGGCGCGGCGGACTCCTACCTTGGCTCGCAGGGTGCAGAGTAGGGTAAGCAGGAGCCTCAGGGGGCGCCCATGCCGGCCGCGCGTCCTTGAGGACCGCATCGCTGCGCCGCGCGCCGCGGGCACTCGGGACGCCGCCGCCGCCGCTGTTGCTGCTCGCGCTTGTGCTCCCGCCGGTGCTGCCGTCGCCGTTGCCCCTGCGGCCGCCGCGTCCCGGCTCTAATATACTCCACCGATTGGAGCATGCACGACTGGAAAACAACACCACTTTTCAAAAGCCCTTTCAAGAGCGGCGGGTTCCAGAAGGCAGAGAGCCCGGCCTCCTTTTATTATTCCGATCGTTTCTTTGAGGCGCTCTCCCTCCTCTTCCACCTCCTGGCTTTCTTTCTCTCTACTCGCGCTCCCCTTTTATTATTATGATTATGCGCAGCCTTTTATTCCCTTTTAGATCAGCTGCACGGAAAGGGGGGAGGGAGGGGAGGGAAAAAAATAAAAGCCCGAGCCCAGTTCGCGGGCCGACGGCAGGTAATACAATGACGCGCGCCCGCCCGGCTCTCGGAGAGGGACCCGGAGAGCCCGTCTGGGAGCCGCGGCCCGGGCTGGCTACCTCTACTCAGCGCGCCGGTTAGAGCGCATGCGCCCCTATTAATATTAATAAGGGGCGGACCCGTTCTGGCCACGCCCCCTCCCGGGGTGATAAAGAGGAGGGGCCAGGGCGGGAGGCGCGCGGGGAGGAAGTTGGCTGAGGTTCGGTGCTTCGAGACGTGCGGGGCGGTGTGGCTGTATGGGGGCCGCGCGCGGACTCCCGCCCTGGCGCAGCTAGGGGGTCTTGGTTGAGATGGAGGTCAGGGGGAGAAACTTTAAAGGGGCCGGTGCCATATGGCCGCTGGGGGTCCCGCGCGCCGCCCGCCCTCCTCAGGCCTCCCAGGCTGGGTGCCTCAGCCCGCCCGTCGGGGTCCCAGGTGTAGGTGCCGCGGGGCTGCCTAGGCGATCCGAGCGGGGCAGCTTCCGCCTTCCCACCCGCCTGCTTCAGCTGCGGCTTTCGCCCCAGGAACAGAGCCTTCCCCTGTGGAGCCCGGCCCGCTTCCCGCGAGGAGCGAGTCGCCCAGAGCGCTCCGCTGGCGGCAGACGCGGCGGCGAGGCTGGCGCGCTTGCCGCCGTCTGCTCGCCCGGCGGAGGCGACCTGGGCAGGCGCTGCTGGGAACTTTGAACAACTTTCCCGGAGCCAGGCTTGCCGCAAATTCGAGGGGAAGCCTCGGCCGCGCTCCACCCCCTCCCAAATCCGAGTCTGCGGAGTCGCGGAGGGCTCCCAGCTTCCTTACCAAACCGCGTAAGGGGAGAGCCGCAGGGAATCCGGGAGCGGGGGGAGAAGGGGGCGAGCACGCCGGGCCCCGCGCAGCCTTTGTGGGGAGCGGCAGAGATGCCGGTGGCCTAGGGTGCACACCCTCCCTGCCGTCCGGGCCGCAATGCCTGGATTGCACCTGTAGGCGGCCTCCGAGCAGCTCTCTGGGTGGCAAGAGACTGCGACTGGAAGGGGCTGCCTGACCGCCACCGCCCAGCAGCAGAACGTTGGCTTCTCTGGGTGGCAGGAGAAACCGATGCTGTTTTCCACCTGGAGGCAAGAGCGAGACACAACCAGTCATAACCAAGGTCAAAGGAAACTAGCGAGCTCGCCGAAGCCATTACTGAGCCCTCTCCCAGCGGGCCTTCTTGCTCTCTTTGAGGGGACATCTTTAGGGAAAGATTGGCTTCCATTGAAGAGCAGACATTTTTGTTCTTACATTGGGTAATGTCCTACGGAAAAGCAAGACTAGTCAGGGATCAGTTTGGGCTCTGAGCCCTCCAGGCTGGGAAGCATGGTGGGCTGCAGTGGGTCAAAGGAAAATAGTTTACAACAGGTTGAACTGTAATAATTGGTAGTTATTGATAGTTACTATCTTCTCACTGCATTTGGTGGAAGGTTCAATATAGACACAATTTTCAGTGCCAGATTTCATCATGCTGGGGAGTCAAATAAGGCAGCTCTTTAAATTGGTTCAGAGCCGCCAAGGATGGTTTAGGAATCTGGGCGTTTTAACAGTCCAAGAAAAGCTAGAAAAGGGTGCCTTCTTCTTGGCTGAATTGTCCCATTGTGATAACTATTGATGAATGAAGTATTCGAAGGGACACCTCCAAGAGCAGAACAAGTTTACAACAGTTCACTTTGGCAGCTGGGGCAGGCAGTCTTTCCTCTTGAGGTGCCCCAGCACCCCTCCCCAATTATCTTAATTGCAAGGCATCCACTGGTCAACTGTAATCCCATCTAGACTTTCCTCATTGCTTTCCATGCAAACCAGTCTCCCTATCTTGACCCCCTCTCCTCTCTGCCTCCACCCTCAAATCTCCCTAAATTGTGGTGCTAAATAATGGTTAAAAAGCAAAATGCTGCTGCAGAAAAAAAGTACATTCATGAAGACTGCTGTGATCTTAAAATGCACACTCCTTGGGGTTCCCGTGTCCCAGCCTGTTTCAGTTCTATGGCCTGTGGCCTGCCCCCATCCCCCCCCCCCGGAAGGAGGCTATGGAGCCAGTCCTTTAGTTGAAGAGTTTAGAATCTGCTACCTGGCTTTACCACAGAAAGCTCCCTGGGGTTGCTGGTAAGCCAGGGTTGTCCCCTGTCCATGGGTTAGTTTGGCCTCTGACTAGTAAGATAACAGCATAGATTTCTGAGGGGTTGCAACTGCCTGATTAACACAAGAATGCCAGAGAAATCACTAATAAACAACATGAAACTTGTGCCAAATAGCACGGTGACTTCACCTTTCCTGAACTTGGGCACACTCTCATAGAAAATGGTTGTGGGCTATAGGGGATTCTTCCAATTAATTGGTAGCCTCCCCCCCAAAGCCAGTCACTTTTACCACAATAGACAGTGAGTAGAAGCTCTTACTCCCTTAAGAATGGGGACCTCATACTGAAGGAACTCAAATATGGAGATTCTGCCTTGGCCAGGCTTTTTCCTGCCTTTGAACACAGCCTTCCAAGTGTAAGTGAACGCCCCGAGAAAGTTCCTGTGAGAAAATGCTGTGTTTAGCCATCACACCTGAGTGAAGGGGAAAGGCTTGCAGTCAGTTACTGCCTGGCCTGTCTCCTGTGCTCAAATCATAACCCTCCTTGCATATGTTTTGTCTTTAATTTTAAAAAGATAATGCCTTGTTTTTCTTTTTTCCACAAAACTTGCCCCACATTTTCTGAGTCATCAACAAACAGCAGTCCTGAACCCCCAAAAGGCTTAAGAAGAAACAATCAAGGGGCATTAGCTGTATTTAAATACTTGGTTAACTGAAATCCCTGTTAATTGACACTGATAAAAATCAGCTAATCAGTACTTATTGAGAACCACTGTTGACACAGCAACATGATAATCTAAATAGTGAAAGAAGCCAGACACAAAAGATTACATCCTGTATGAATCCATGTATAAGGAGTTCTAGAACAGTCAAAACAAATCCATTGGAGAAAAAAATTATTTTGAAAGTAATTACTTAGGCGTTGGGAGGTGGAGATCGCGTGGAAAGAGGGTTGTGATTTCTTCAGAAGGAGGGTAGTGTTCTGTATCCTGACAGAGCTCTGGCTGGCACAGCTACACATTTGTCAAAATTCATTAACGGGTACACTGAAGATAGGTGTATTTCATTATATGTTCAAGAGAGCAAAAAAGAATTTTAAACACATATTCCATTCGAGTTAATTATATGGGTGCTGAAATTATCTGCAACTTTTAAATGCATAAAAACATCAGAAGGAATAGATGGATGGATAGATAAGCTAAAGCAAGAATAGTAAAATATTAGTGATAGAACCTAGCTGGGAGTATATTGGTGTTCACAGTAAAATTTCTTCCAATTTCTGTATATTTGAAATTTTTCATTATAAAATGTTGGGGTAAATAGTTATTGAAGTCTTATGTGTGTAGGGTGCCAAGAATAAGATGCACAACGCCGAAATATTGAAACTAAGTACTCGAGTACTAAGTACTCGAGAATTTGTAATGTGGTAAAAGTGAACAAAAGGAAGGTAGTTCCTTTCCCCCATTCATTTTCTCTCTAATTCCTTTCTTCATTCCAATAATGGTCTAAATTATTGAGAAGGGACATGTAAAAAGCCTCTCAGGTTCACAAGTCCTTGATCATAGATGTTTCACAAAAAGGCAGGTATGATATTTCTCTTTCCCTTTCCGTTGGAACCAAAGGATGCTTACTTGTCCTACAAGCTCTTCTCTTGTTCCACCATCTCTAAAACTGGCTTAAGCCCCCTGGAAACCCTGCCCAAGCCACCTCCCCAAGAAGCACAGCATCTAAATAGCCAGTGATCTCATGTGGATTATTTTAGTTCTTCCACATCACAAGAAATTCTGCATAGGAGGTGGGGAGAACAACTATGGGCAACAAATTAGACATTATAAACTCAGGATAAGGATATGGCTCACATAGCAACCAGAACCAGGCCTCAAATTTATATATTCAAGTGGGCATTTAGCAGATCCAGCCTTTTTTTTTTCAAAGCATCATTTTACATACATATGTAAATTAATTTTCTTTAGAAACCTGAACTATGAATGTCTTGCATTATCAACAGTAATTTTATGAGCCTAGATTACAATATTATTTCAGTTTTGCCTTGAGCTCAACTATTTCTGATTTTCCCCACTTTGCCCCAATCCTGTTTCACAGTCCTTATGTGGAAACCAATCAGGACCAAAAATTTACATGTCCACATCTCATTTAACAAGCCAGACGCAGAGGTGTTACCAAAAACCCAAGAAGCAAAGTCCAGGAACACATTTTACTTCTTGAATTAAAACCAAGCATTCTTAATGACTTATTATTGTTTTATTGGCTCTGGAAGAAAATTCCCACTTATAAAATGTATTCTTTTCTTAGAATTGAGGGTATTTTTTGGAAAAAAAAAAATCCTGGGTGTAAGTTGCTGTTGAATCGCATTCTCAAAATGACTGTAAATGAGTCATTTACTCTGCTTTGTGTGGTACTGTGAGTTGTCTGTTCTGTGAATGGCACCGAATGACTTATCCTATAGATACTTGGAATAGCATTAAAAAAAAAAAACAAATTGGTCCATTTGTACTGTTGACTGATCTAAATGCAACTATTTTCTATCATTATAAACTGTGACTGAGCTCTTCCAAGCCTTTTCATTGCCTAAAATGTTCTGGAAATTACACTTCCAGAAGCAGATAGCATTAGGAAATGACTATAAGACAATTCACTCTCTGAGTTTTTCATCTCTTGCACTTGGCTTTTCCAAACGAATGCAAACCCAAACCTGCCTCCAGGTTTTTAAAAAAAAAGAGAAAGAAATCAGAGTAGTTGTTGGCACTTGAGAAAAGAAGAGCTAAATATATTCAATTACCTGAGAAAATTTCAAAATATACATAGACATGAAAGTCAAGGAAAGTTGATTACACCTACCAACTGCATGAAAGCAAAAGGGTTTGAATCACAGTGTTTCATATTTGGGTTAACACTCCTCAATGAATTACATGACTGTGTCAGTATTTGACACTTATTCTCAAGCCAATGATTTTTTAACTGATGGCTTTCTCTAAATTAGAAGCTATTCAGAACATCAAAAGTGGATAATTTGGAAGGAAAATTGTTGTTTTTATTGTTGTTACCTTAACAGTGCTCAAGAATGACTAAATATAGAAACATTAGATGGAGCACAAGAATGTTGGCATAAGTATTATTTAGAAATTTCCTGATCCATAGATATTAGCCATAACATAGGTTAGGTTTATTGATACACAGATTTTCATAAGTATTGTTAAGAAATGATTTCAGAGCAATAGCAAAAATTCTTTTTTTGGAAATAAAACTAAGGCATAGAAAAGTTAGAATGATTACAAAGGAGAAAGTTTAATGTCCAAAAAATGGTGGTTAATACATCCATTGAAGTGATAAAATTTTTTAAAAGACAGAGAAAAAGAAAGATATGCCAGTGTACTGTTTCAGGATAGTTTGTCAGTAATTCATTTGAGAGTTGGGGGTTTTAACAGACCACAAGTTTAATATACTCACAGTGCAGTCAGGCTATTTAGAAGGCTGGGGGCCCTTAGTTTGAGGCTACCTTAACCAGAAATGTAGGAGGTGAGCAATCAAGGAAAAATTAGAGCTCCACATATTCTGCACTGTCTTTCACATGCATGGATGGTTCTGTCCAGTTCTGGACACCACTTTTTTTTTGTTCTTAAATTCAGTTTTATTGAAATATATTCACATTTCATACAATCATCCATGGTATACAATCAGCTGTTCACAGTATGATCATATAGTTATGCATTCATCATCACAATCTATTTCTGAACAATTCCTTACATCAGAAGGAATCAGAATAAGAATAAAAAATAAAAGTAAAAAAGAACACCCAAACCATCCCCCCCATCCCACCCTATTTGTCATTTAGTTTTTGACCCTATTTTTCTACTCATCCATCCATACACTAGATAAAGGGAGTGTGATCCACAGGATTTTCACAATCATACTGTTACACCTTGTAATCTACATTATTATACAATTGTCTTCAGGACCCCAGATTACTGGGTTGGAGTTTGATAGTTTCAGGTATTTACTTCTAGCTATTCCAATACATTAAAACCTAAGAGGTGTTATCTATATAGTGCATAAGAATGTCCACCAGAGTGACCTCTTGACTCCATTTGAAATCTCTCAGCCACTGAAAGTATTTCATCTCATTTTGCATCCCCCTTTTGGTCAAGAAGATATTCTCAATCCCACAATGCCGGGTCC
>PVKY010007201.1:0-15150 GCA_004027775.1 Bradypus variegatus | reverse complement strand
CATCTTCTTGACCAAAAGGGGGAAGTGGAATGAAACAAAATAAAGTTCAATGGCTGAGAGATTTCAAATGGAGTCAAGAGGTCTCTATGGTGGGCATTCTTATGCACTATATAGATATTCCTTTCTAGGTTTTAGTGAATTGGAATAGCTAGAAGTAAATACCTGAAACTATCAAACTCCAACCCAGTGGCCTTGACACCTGAAGACGATTGTATAACTATGTAGCTTACAAGGGGTGACAGTGTGGTTGTAAAAACCTTGTGGATCACACTCCCTTTACCCTATGTAAGGATGGATGAGTAGAAAAATGGGGACAGGGACTAAATGAAGATTGGGGTGGGATGGAGGGGATGATTTGGGTGTTCTTCTTTACTTTTATTTTTTATTCTTATTCTTTCTGGTGTAAGAAAAATGTTCAAAAATAGATTGGGATGATGAATGCACAACTATATGATGGTACTATGAACAGTTGATTGTACACCATGGATGACTGCATGGTATGTGAATATATTTCAATAAAACTAATTTAGTAAAAAAAATTTTTTTTAAAGTCACGGCAATATGATTTTGACTCCACAAGATACAACACTTTTATGAACAAAAAGAAAATATACCAAAATATTAACAGTGGTTGGGTTCATATGGCAGAATTCTGGGTCAATTTTTTCCCCTCATTTTCCTAAGGATTCTTCATTGTGTATATATCTCATTAATACTGAAAAAATATGCATAATGTTTGGGGCAAAAAGATAAGTGACATGGTGCTGCTCCATGAAAATTTAGAAATTAAAAGAGGTAATGACAAAAAAAAAAAACTGTCAAAGAAAGGAGGAAATGCAACAAAACACAATGATTTTTTCTTTATAAAGAGATGTTTTTTAGATGACAGGGCAGAAAAAAATGAATGGAATTATAGCCTAGGTGCTGATTTGTATTATTCCTCCAGCACACATGCTAAATAGAATATTTCGAATGGCAAATACAAAATTACCCATGCTATTCTTGAATTTTCAGGGGAACAGGTGGGTCTGACCCCCCCCTGCCAAATCATCTTGTAAACACGGTAGCCTGGCACCTAAGCCCTTAGTCTTCTCTCCCCATTCCCATCACTGCTCATTTCTCTCATTGCCCACTCACTCATCCACATCAAAATACTTATGGATCTCTTGAGCATCCAAGACCTTTCCTTCTTGCACAGCTCTTGGTCTAAGAGCCTTTTTCCTACTAGATTTCTTCCAAAACCAGCTCAACTGTCACCCCTGCCAAAAAGCCTTCCAGGACCAAACCTCAGAGGAGGGAGTGGTCCCTTGTCATCCTCCAGCCCTTTCTATACTTCTGTGCTCATTTAGCACCTTACAGAGCATTTTCTTTACTTATACATAAGTTTATGTTCACCAGGTTGTACACTCCTTTAAAACAGGAACAGTGCCGTTTTTACTCTTTGCACCCCCAGTGTCTAACATAGCACCTGGCACATAAAGATGCTTAATAAATGCTGAATTAACAAAGTGAGTGAAGCAGCACCAGAAAAATAGGCCGTGAGAAACAAGTAAGATTTAGTTGCACCTAACAGACATAATTCTTGTGTACAGAACAGAATAAACATTGTTTTGGATGCATATAAACAATGCGGTTGCATCATCAAGGTATTCTGTGCATTAGGTTAGTAAATAGCATTAAATGAGACAGTGATGTATTAAAAAACAATACTAACTTGTTTTAAAAATGAGAGGAGTTCCTTTACAGATTTCTTACATTAGGAGCTGGAGATCTAGATGAGCTGCAGAAATACATCACTCTCTTCCCTGTGATTTCTCTCTTAATGGGGCTTCTTATCCCAGGAATAGTTTAGCCTGTGTAGACAGGCCTCAAGAAGCTGGGAAGACTGAAAGTCCATTTCTGACGACCAGGTTCTAAGAGTTTTCTGCACTTAAACCCTATATGGGTAAAAATCGCCTGGGTTTTATTGGGAATTGTCAGGGGAACATGGAAACCAGAGGACGTGGGTGTTCAGACCCATTTCCACCATTTCTTGGTAATGTCACTCTGAGAGTGCACAAAAAGGGAGGTAGCAATAGCAACTCCAGCTCATAGGGATGTTGTGAGAGCTAACTGGGCTAATGCATAGTAAGGGCCCTGCCCAGTGCCTGGAACAGTCAGAGCCCAGCAGATGATGGCTCCTGATGCTGCCATTGATGGTATTGAAAACACCACTTACGAGCTGTGTGAACTCGGCTACGTTACCAAACCTTACATCTCAGCTTCCTCATTTCTAAACTGGGCACAGTAATAGTACCTCCCTCCTGAGATTGCATGAGGACTAAGTGAGTTAACTGGTTGAAAAGCATTCATGTCTATTAAAGAAGCTAAATAATAGAAACCGTTTCAGAGACAAAGCAAATGCTATGTAAGTGCTAGCAATTATTGTTGCTGTGTTGAATGCTATTATTAGTGAGGAGCAAATGATCCAACGTATATGATGCTCCTTGAAATCTATGACAATTAGACCAATGAGAGACAATATTTAGATGATCACAGTCAAGTGTCAGGCAGCACCCCAGATCTCCAAGCCCGATGTCTGCAGGAATCGTGCAAAGACTAAAAATAGTTCGCAAGTTTCAACTAAGCATTTCTAATGGTGAGCACCATCTTAAATGCTTTATGACAATGATAACTTTTTCCCCTGACCGACACACTCATATTCATCCTGATAGGATGGGAGAGAAAACTGAGGATGAAAGGCCATTCATCTTAGAACTGGTGAAGACCAAGTCCTAATCCATGCCTGGGTGACCCCAAAACAAGGCTGTTAACCAGCAGGACACATTGGTTTAGGGCGTCTTATTCATGGCAGCATCCAATGACCCCTTCCATTTAGGGAGAGTAGGACTACACCAACAAAACTGATGACAAGTATGTAATAAAATGATCTATGTAATGATTTATACATTTGTTCCACAAACTTTTATTAAACAGGGATTAGTTGCCTGAAAAATTGTAGGTATTGGGCAGGGGGAGCTACAAAAGTCAACTACAAAGGGGCTTATAGTTCAGCAGGAGTGATAATCTCATAAATATTTTTTTAATATATCCTAGCCAAAGGATATTTTAGAAATAAACAATTTAGCTGATGGAGTGTTATAACTGTGACCTTGAATTTCCTGGAATAAAATTAAATATCCTATGAAATTCTTTGGCATTCATAAAAAGCAGGAAAATTTAATGAAATAACTTAAACATTTGAGTAATAATATTTAAAATAAAAATAAAGCAATAAAAAGGTTATTTATTAAGATTGCTTTTAACTTCTGGGCATTTAAGTTCTGGCCTAAAGACAGAAAAATGCCTCTAGAAGCTTCAGTGTTCTATTTATTTGGGGATGATTTACCAAGCATGAGGCATACAAGTTACTGAGATATGTACAATGGGTTCACTGGGGTTGGGGGGGTTCTAAATGTTGCTAAAATATCCAGACTATACAACATGTACCAACAACCCAGCATCCAATTTTGCAAAACATGTGCAGAGAAACTGGCTGTAGCTAAGCGGTTGAGAAGGCTGATAATGCCTGGTTTACTGGACTCTAGGAGCACAGCAGATGCTATCAGGGGAACTAGGCACACAAAATAAAGAGGATGCAGTCTAAACCCCAGAGCTGGCAACAATTAGCTAGAGCTGAGTGTCAGTTGTCTGTTGCATGAAGAATAGACCCTTTGCGGTGCCCCCCCAATCTCCACCACTCCCTAATGCCTCATCTAGCTGCCTTCCCACATTTTAGGATCATCCCACTTTGAGAACTTACAGACAAGAACTGTGATTTCTCTCCAGAACTGTCACACACTCAAAATAGGTGCCCAATAAATGTTGAATGAATTCATTCATTCATTATTTAGGAGTAATGTTTTCCCTCTTAGGGCTGCTGTGAGGGCTGAATCAATATACGTGAAGTATATGTGTAATTATAACTTGAGATTGAAATATAAGTTACTGTGGGACAACAAATTTCAGATCAGGACCCTGAAAGTCATGTTCTAATAGTGACAAAGAGGACCAAGGAGGAAGATTGATCTTTACCTTTCTAATGTTAACTATTTAGTAACCTTTCTTGAGAATGATCTTTATTTTTGGTCTTGAAAATGCCCCAAACATATGGATCTTGGAATAATTCGAACAATCTTGATCATTTTTTCAGAAATAATTATTCAATTTTCTTTATTTTTCCAGCCCTTAAAAGCTATTTGATTTATTATCCAACAGATGTAGTGCATAAAATACGTATTGGCATTATGTAATGAAGCTACAGTCAACCCATACATTTTCCAATATGCAACAACCTGAAATATTTAAAAATAATTAACACTAAAGTAACCTGGCAGGCTTACAATTTATAAAACCAGCACTGAAATAAAGCCAATGCAATGCTATAAATACAGTCTTTTATGCTTTAATGCTGGAACATGATAATAAATTAAACATAATGTGAGTCCTACATGCTAAGAGAATGAAAGATTAACTAGCAATTTAGAATTCTCCTATTTCTACAAAGAACTATAACCTCTAGCTTCTATCTATATTGCATCTTAGCCTTCGTTTCACTGTATTCTGCAAAACATTCTTCTTAGATACTAGAGTTGGCAGTCCTTTTTGTAGGCAAAGAAGCTCACAGAGGTGTGTTGTAATAAGAACCTAACATTGCTGTTGGCTGTGAAATGAGAATGATTTCCTTTTTGTTAGATCATGAAATATTTTCTACTAAAAACTCCAAAAGCCTTAAAATTTTCTGCTGCCAAATACAATATCTTCAATTCCCCAAAAGTTCAAAAACATTAAGGGTTAATGTCAGGCTACTGGTTTTTTTTTTTTGGTTTTTTTTTTTAAAGCAGGATTAAAGTGGGATAGGGTTTTCCAAGATTAATTCTATTTATTTTTCTGAGTTGTAAACTCAGTCAGTCTATGGGAACCTTTTCCAAAACTTTTAAATCTACCTCCTCCTAAAATAAAGAATGTTTTTATTTTAGGATAGAGAAAAACAGACCAGTTGCAGCATCAGGGGCAAAGGAGGCCTCCAACGGTCACACGTCTGCAGAGAATTTTGCATCACCATCTCTAAAATACAGCTGTTTAAATTTTTATTTTAGAAGGAAGTCTGGATAGATTCCAAAACCATGTTTTACACCATTTGTAATGCTCTTCTCCAATGTCAGCAGCCTCCATTCTTTTAGAGTTTCCCTTGTATTAGACCCATCCCAGCAGACTGCAATGAGGCTACATCACATGCCATCTTCAGATATACAAGTTCCCTCGTCTTGTATAATTGCTGATGGGTGGTTGTTGTCCAGGTTTAAAAACTTCAGTTTAAAAGGTATGTATTATGTGATGTGTGAACTAAGACATAACACAATCCTGTTTAAACATCTTTCACGTGTAAACATTTTAGACAGAATACGATGCTGCTCAACCAGTAAATTATGAAAAGCAAGTTTGTTCATACCGCCTTACTTTTCTTTTTTTTTTTTTTTTTTTTTTTTTTTCAGGTAGAGGTATCTTTAAGAAGCCTGTGAACATTTAATAATCCGTTGCCATGAGACAAATGTATTTAATGTACACATCTCTTATCACATAGGCAGCTGTCAACTTATTTATTTGGGGTAGACATTTATTTAACATGTGTATACGTACTCAATCCGTAGTCAACACATGCTGGCCTTTTCCAGAATTTTAAATGTTTGACCTCAAATATTGGTTCATCAGACTTAAAAGGGGCTGATTTTTTCATGTATTAAGGATGCCTGGAGTTTGTGTGTGTGTGTGTGTGTGTTTTATTGTTTGAAGGGTGGAACTGGTCACAGGATTGGGTTAAGCTTGGGTTCAGAGATTTAAATAGGTATGAACAAATAGAACAAACTTCTCTTCATGAGTGTTCAAAGAATGCCTTACTTATGTTTTAAAAGTCCCCCAAATGCCCTAATTTCATATGATAGAGCTATGACAAATTAGTATATTAGGTCATTATGTGACTATTACATGTCTCAATTTATTATCTACTCTAAAATATATGTAAATCATCTGAAGTAAAATATTTAATTTTCTGTTCTTTTTAAACATCTCTTCTATAGCTACATAAACGTTCGCAACGTTACTTACTCAAGTCTTCTGAACAGAGAGGGCACTTTACACTGCAATTACAAGTGCATAAAGAGTTTTCATAGACCCTTAACTTCAAAATCAAAGTCCAGCCTCGAGATAAAGTCTTAATTAAGGCACTGCTGTCAAAGGAGCAAAAACTTCCCTGATTGTCCCAGAAATGACCAACACAAGACCCTAGAGTTCACATTTAGCATGGAAAAAAATTTCTGAAGTCAATACAGCCATACGGCTTATGGGAATAAAGTAGATGTCAAGTCATTTCTGTAGATTACAAAGTAAAAAAAAAAAAGAAACTTACAGAACTCAAATACACGTCCTTTGTATTAACATTAAGGCAGTATTTTCAAAATGAAGTTGCATTTCTGTGGTTTGTATTATTTTCAGAACACCTTGATAAATATTATGCAAAGAAAAGTTATTTTACAGTAATCACATCTCTGAATAATTAATATCAATAACTGTCTTCCACAGTGAGACTCAATTCAAGATACAAACATCCCTTTAGTTACATACTTTAAATTGGATAGTAAGTAGTGCTTGAAAAAGAGTACCTTTTAAAACTACATGAAAGTAGCATCGGCATAAAAGCCTAAGGTGAAACTACGCAACAGAAAACATATTGAATGAATCCTGAACTAATGCAATATAATCTCTTTTGCATATAAGTATCTGATCATGAAATAACATTAAAATAAATTCTTCTGTTTGCATAAGTCACGTTTAACAATACCTTTTTCCTGTTTATATAAAGAAATTGCCTTTGAGTCATGAAAACCTGTCTCTGGAGTAAAAACTACAACTTCATAAATATCTTTAAACTGTTTTAATTAAAGAAATACTGGACCAATGGTTATGGTTTTATTTGTTTGTCGGCAGACTGAGCCCTTTATTAAAATGCAAAAGAAAGTGACACGGATTTTTTTACAATAGTAAATGTAGGCTTGATGAATAGTTCACTACCAACAAAGCATCACAGAATTCTGACCTTGTCAAGCTTCTTCTCCAAGAGTATATTAACTACATTTCTACTCAATGAAATAGCATCAGAAAATTTAAAAGCCCTGTGAGAGCTGACCTATTACCTGCTCTACTCATCACTGCACTAATAAATACTGCTGACATTTATGAAACTTTCTTTTCTCACAGAAAGGATATGTTTATGGGCTACTTATAAATCTTTTAAATGTTCTCTTTTCACCTCCTCTAAAGCCTGGGCCTGCAGTTCCCTCCTCATGGGAGGCTGGCCCAAAGCGGAACCCACCCAGGGGCGCTCCAGTCCCCAACGCCACGCGGGTTCAAAGGGACACCAGCTATCACTTAAAGCCGAGCTGAGCATCCTTCAGATCTATTTATATACTCACATATTTTTGTCTTACAACCACATTTTCTATTTACAAGGTCTTGGAGAGAAAGACTAAGTGCTGGAATTCCCATCGCCAGCAGGACTAGGTGTCCACACCCTCTGGTCCCCCAGCTTCTGTGACTCAGCTCCAACATCTCCTGTGCCCCCTCCCAGGCGCAGCTCCAGCATCCCCTCGGGCTCCCTCTCCGGCAGCCCCGGCTGTCACCCTCCGGCGGCCGCCTGCTCCCCTCCGCCACCCGCGAACAGCCCGGGCCCGCGCCCTTCTCCCCAGCGCCTGGCAGTCGCCTCTTCTCCGGCTTCCATCCCGCAGGGATCTCCCAAGGCTAGGGCTGGAGATTCCCGCGCAGAGCTGCGCAGCCCCGGGACGGAGCCGGTGCCTACCTTCCGCGTCACCTGGTAGGCTCTGCCGGCCGCGCGCCCCGTCCTGCACCCAAGGTCCGGCCCGCGTCGGACGCGCTGGGACGCGCGAAGCTGCGCGCGAGTCCTCTCCCCGCAGCGCACGACGCAGTGTCGGCGCCGCCAACTCCGCGCTCTCCTGTAGCCGGGCAACGGCCGCCGCTCCTCGGCCCGCCCCTAGCCCTGCCTGTCCCGCCCCCTCACGGCGCCCCGCCCCCTCGCCTGGCAGGCCCCGCCCCTCGGCCTGCGCGCCCCACCGCCCTCAGGGTGCTTTGTGCCTTGCGGTGTTGGCCTCATATTACTAATTAAACTTGACGTTTCCTGGGATGCATACCACGTCCTGTGTTCCTTTTCTATATCCCAAGGCCCATAGTAGGCCCTCAGTAAATATTTGTTGAATGAATGAAGGAATGCATGAATTGATTTAATTGTCAGTAAGCACATCTCGTGATCCTGCCCTACAAACTATGTAATACTGCACTGGGAATTTGTGAAAAGTATGTTAAAAACATCATTCCAAGTGTCACACCTCAAAGTTGTGTACTTCAAATTTAACACATCCAGAATACAAATCATAAAATAATTAAAGTGCAAATGATTTACAGATGATATGCCTGGATTTGAGCCTCAGGGCAACTATATAGGATTCCTCATTTCACAGATAAGGAAACTGAGGCTCAGAGGGTCAGGTGAATTGCCCCGCAGCACAGAGCCAGTAGGTAAGGTAGCACAGCTAGCTATTCAACTTGCTCGAGGTCACACATTAAGTTAATAAGGCTGTTATCAAAATCCAGGTTCCCTGAATCCTAACAGATTCTTCACCAGTGGTGCACAAACCCGCAGACATGAAAAGGCCAAGGAGATTACTAATTAGTTTATGTAATGCCAAACTCTGACATTTATAGGACAAAGTTGTTATAAATTGCAGCACTTGCACTGGTCTTGTGAGTTTGGGGCATCTTTGCCCCCAGCATCCCCCCTGGCCAGACTCTTCACGTGGTTTATCAGAGTAGAGAGGAGCCCTTGACTCTCTGCTTCTTCTTCCAGTAAATATGGCAGATGCGCTGCAAGAGCTGACTCGTGGAACAGGCTGTATTTACGTCACAATGGATGGTGTTAACTACCTTCTAAATCTAAGGACAGGAGTTCTAGTAACGTGTGGTTTCAGCAGGTTGGCGAGGTGGGGAGACAACTTTGTTGCTAAAGCTGGATGGCTTGTGACAAGAGGAGAAATGAGGCTCAGCTGCCAGGAAGTCCCCTTCTGCCTTCTGTTCATAGAGCTCGACCCTTCCTCTGATAACCACTGACAATGTTTTAAAGAATTACTCGTTAAAGTGGAACCAAATGATTAATTTGCCCAGTGCATCTTAGACTGGCCCTGACATCACAGGGGAAATTGTCTAACCAAAGGTGGATCCTTGAATTAGGTCCATTCCTGAAGCAGAAGAAGAATGGACTATGGCTTGAGTTCCATTATGATTTAAGATTCTAGGCCACTGGACAGAAAACTCTATCAAGAATTCCCAGTAGATTTCAAATAATATATTGGAAAAAAAAAATTGGAGCCCATTTTTTGCCCAAAAATTTGGCTATGACTTTTGCTAACAGTCTCTATATGATTGTTAACAACGGAAAGAATTAGTTGCCTGGCCCTAGAACAAAAGAATCCAAGACTTAAAATCAGGTAGACTGAGAATAAAATCTAGTTTTACCACCTGTGAAGCTTGCACACATTGTTTAGGCCCTCTGAGATTCACTTTCCTCGTCTATAGAACGGGGCTGACAAACTTATTTGTGGTGGATGTAAATGAGACAATGCTTTGAAATTACTGTTGCAGTATTTGGCACGCAAGTACTCAATAAATATTAGTGAATGTCATTCAGTTATAAACTGGAATCTTTGTAAATCTTTAGATAAATCTTTAGGGGAGTGATAAGGCATTACAAGTGACAGCTATTTGGCTTCAAAAGCAGTGTATATGTGTATAAGTTATAATCAACAACTAAATTTAAATTTTCACAAGAAATATTTAACTTTTTCCAAGAGAGGAAAAAAAAACCAGAAAGAGTTATTGGACACAGGTCCAAGAATTCTTAACATAATCAAACAGTATGGAACACATACCATGTGATGTGCATACTCCATGTAGAATTTGCAGATTGAATCTCACAAAATCCCACTTGAAATCCCCCTTGAGGAATAATGACCTTTAATTAACTATTAAACTTTTACAGATCCCATTGGCAACTTCTAAGGACATATTAATTCCTTGAAAACACGAAGATATATGTATGCATATATACATACACAGAGACAAGCAAACATATATAAACTCAAATTACACTGATATATTAAATTTTTTAACATTATTTTATATGCTGTTATAAATTAGGTGTAGCGTTAATTGCATTTAGACAGCTTAGAAATATAGATGCAGGAGGGACAGCTGGGAAATAATCAGACTAATCCAGTTGGCTGACATATGTAACATGGAAACAAAAAGATACACTGCAATAGGAAGTGGCTATCTTTATCTTTCAACCTAACATTTTTTCTCTGGTTAGCTACACTGTGCATTTTTTAAAGCAGTTTTTGGAAAGTAGACCTTTGGACTAGAACTTAGAAAACTAGTCATGCACCCTCAGGTAAAAGACTCAAGTTATTTTCTATAGTCTTGGTTTCCTCGTCTGTAAAATGGCTATAAAAATTCCAGCACTGCTTATTTCAGAAAGATAATCTGACCAACTCCCTCATTTTACACATGAGAAAACTGAATATTGAAGGGACTAGCTTAAGGTCATATAGCTAATCAGTGACAGAATCAGGACAAGAAATAAAAGTCTTTTGAAGAGTTGGGCTTTTTGCCTTAACAAAGCTGCCATTGAAAAAAATAGATATGAAAATGCTTTGAAAAATGTAATAGAAGGGTTTCATTCTGTAGTTATTGTGGAGTATATCTACTTAAACCCCAATCAAGATCATCTTGTGGCAATTGATGAAGAAATCCCTTTTGAGACTGTAGCTGCACATTCAGCAATATCTTTCTTTTCAAATCAAATGCAATCTGTTTCATTTCTCAGCAGAGACACAAGGAGTAAACAATCAACTGGGTTGACTGAGACCCTGAAGTGGTTTTTCAAGGACTTGACTAGCCCAAGCTAGTTTCTACAAAGCTTCAATTAATCAGATAATTGCTAATTCTCCCCCTTTGTTTGGTGATGAGGAGTGCCTGTGTTTGTTAAAATGAAACTAGTAGCAGAATAAAATGATCATGTTAAAAATTTGGAAATCCCAAACACAAACCAAATGACCGAGGTTCTCAGCGCCCTACTTCTTTAGGCATCTTCTCCAGTCATTTCTTTAAAATGTTAATTTTCTTTATCTGAATGAGGACATTAATACTGCTTTTGTGATTCAAAGAGGACTTGTTAAACAAACAAATTAAAAATCAACCTAATCTGATACTCCAGGATATTACGGACATGATTTCTTGCACTGTTAGTAGAATAAAAATTTAAACGCCTCTCTTGGCGTGAGTAAAAACAACATTTAAATCTTTTAGATTAGATTCTTACTGGCACACTTTAAACATATAGTCAGTTTAGCATGGTTTTAAATCTCCGTTTAACTATCCATGTTTTAAAATTAGGCAAACAATGCTAATTACCCTCCTCCTAATATCAGGAAGAAAACTTAGAAAGTAATTTTAGTTAATTGGCTCTGAAAAATTAATTACGTATGAAATGAGACTCATTAGATGCTCCTTGTTTCAATCAGGATTTCAGACTAAATGATAACTGGTCTTATCACTTACAGTTTTCTTGTGATTCCGCTAGCATAAAATAGGCTATTGTGATGATAACTAAATATTTTGCTCCAATAAACTTCACACTAGAATATTAAAATGAACCAGCATGATGATGGAGTTCTTAATTTTCTACTGTAGCTTATAAACTCTTGCATCTCAGTGTAAAGATTTTTCTGTGTGTGTGTGTGTGCGCTCACTGAATTGACCAAGAATTAACAATTAACTTTCAGTACAGCAATGTAATTTGGTTATACCATGCTGGGCATTAACCAAAGTGAAAATGTGACTAAAAAACTTTGTGCAACATAATAAGTGTTGATTACTCAGACAGTTTTCATAAACAGTAGGCATATTTTAACTTACAGCAGCTGTCACTATAAATTTATGGTAAATGTTAATTAAGGAATACTAACATTGTGAATGTTTCTGTAAATAAGGCTGGTGTTAATTCCAAAGGTTACAGAAAATTACTACCGTATTTTTAGCCAAACTTGGTGCAACTTTGCCTTTGCTGTTTTTAAATTCTTTAATTTTACACATAAAAGGCTTTAATTGAATGCCTTTTCTGTGCTTTCCTTGAGTATACAAAATGCATAGGGCAGTGTATTTAATCAGTTCACATCTTTGAAGTAAGAGAATAAACTAAATAAACAGTATTGTAAGAGCTGCAAGTTACCCTTTGATGTAAGAAAAAAAAAGGAAAGTATTTGCATCAAGTAAATTTCCACTGACTGTTGACTAAATAAAGTAACCTGTAAATACTTAGAGCAATTACAGCTTACAACTTTCAGGGTCTGAAGTACTGGTTGCATGCTCAAGTTAGCCGTCTTCTGTTTTGTCCTGTTTAAACAACCCCTTTACAAGTAAATTCTGCATGACAGATTGCAAATCCTCTTGTTCTAAAACTGCATGGCATATCATATTTAGTCTGATGCATACATGTAGCATAATGTACTATTTAACTACAGAAAAGCTTTCTTTTCCTGGGAACACACAAAAAGTGCAGTGGAAAGTACAAGGAAATATAAAATGTAATACCTGCAACTTGCTGAGCTCTCTCCAGTACTCACCCTTTCAGCAACTTAGTTTCTCCTTGGCAGCACTTCGATGCCGAATGCTTCTACCTTCCCAAACATGTATGTCAGCACAAGCCCAGACGAAACCTCAAATCCGGGAAAATAAAATTAACCATGCAGATCAAAGGCAGAGGAGCAGGGAGATGAAATGCCTGTAATCTGATCGGTGATCAGTTCCGAACATCAAAGGCAGGGCTCAGTTTATATATATGCATGAATATCCAGAAAGTTCAGTTCCAGCAGGTAGCAACCCTCCCGCCTCCTAACCCACACATTCTTTTGTTAGACGTGGTTCTCCTTGTTTTCCGCCTCTTTTTTTTTTATTTATAGTGAGGGAACGCTGATGGGCTCTCCCAGGCTGGGACTGAGTGGCCCGATCTGTAGCTCTCTTCGTTCCCAAGCTGTGCTGTGGATTGTGTGTGCGTTGGAAGTTTTTTCCTAGTGCCAGCGGGTTCTGCTTTATCCCTTTCATCTCACTGAACTGCAGATCCCATGACATCATCCAGCGCTGTGGGACTAGTAGGAGAGCTGTAATTCAGCCTGTGGGGGAGTGCAGCTCCAGGGAAGCCAGAGTTTGCTTGGTTTCTAATCACGTTAGACTGGACAGTTTCTGTTATCTGTTTTCCAGCTGGAAAGGATAGCAACTGCTGCCAGAGGTTTCCTGGGTGACAAGATCCCTGATGGAGCTTGTTCCCAAATAACAGCATGTAATTGCCTCTTCACTGATGAAGATCACGATTTCTCACAAAGACTGGGTGGCAGATATTCAGAATAGCTCAATATCCTTATAAAACAATTACCCAGGGACATTGCCAGATGGACAGGATAACATTTTAAATTTTTTGTTTTAAATGTGTCACATCTTTTATGTCTTTTATGATTTATGTCTTTTCTTTGAAACCCAGATTATTAGGATTTGACTACCAATCAAACGACAGTACTTTAATTAAAGTAGTTAACCCACAGATAACCAGGAATTCCCCAGGGGTCCTGATAATGTCCACATCTCACTTAAGACCTTAGGGACGTAATCAATCTTAGTCTTAGTCTTAATCTGGGAATCTGAAAATCAGGTTTGAAAACATTTTGTTTTTAGGCATAACTCATTTATACTTGTTAAGCATTTTTACATTCTCAAAAGAAAGGAATTATACAGGGGAAAGCACTTGCCCCATGACTACCCTGGAGCCGTGCTTCTTGTCTTTTATAGGGGTGTTTCCCACAAAGCAAGGACTCTTTCTCCCAAATCCCATGGTTTGGACTCAGTCAAAAAATCACCACTTTAGTCTAACCCTCCACATTTTTAAATTAAATCTGCTGCACTTTGAAATTCTCTCACCATTTTCCTCAACAGTGGCAGATTCCATTAAATAAGGCTGTTTTATTTGCAGTATTTAGTAAAACAGAAAATAATAAGAAATGTAATCTTCATTACAATTCAGGGTATAGTGCATTTCTGAATTCCAGACCATTCTTCCACGGAAGGAAGGAAACTTTTCTGCTTTATAATGGAAACTTATTCACTTTTAGAAGACCAGTTAAAAATATTTTCACAAAACTTAAAGAGACAGTAGAAATCAAACATTTCTTTATGGTACTTCCCTCCCTAGTTAATTTCGTCTAATTTTTCCTGTTGTGATATTTGAAAAATGTGGTTTATGATGTGTTTATTTCCAGACTTCCATGATTTTAGTCCAAATAAAAGTATCTGCTTTGAACGGTTCATGAGTTCAGTATGAACTATAAATAGTCAAGCTTATTTCTCAGTGTTTCTTTTATAATTTTTCCACTTCACCCGTCATTTCTCAAAGATGCATAGAGTCCAGATAGGGTTTCAGTGGCAGGTGTGATGTATATGACATCTTTAAAGCAGACCAGAAAAATTCTTGTAATACCTAGACACCAGATAACATTTCCCGCACTTCACAAACTACGACTACAAAGAAAGTATTTAGAAGGATGAAATATTTTCAGGAAGATTTAGGCCCATTTCTTCTTTGCCCCAGCATAAAGTCAATACTCCATCAACATGAATGAAGGAATAAGATTTACTGAGTACTGATCTATGAAATCGTAACAACTAGATGCTCTGTGAAGTTCCTTGAATAAGTAAGTAGACCCTCAAGTATGTATCAATTTCAATACGAATAGAAATAGGCCAGGAAGGGAATTAGGATCCTGTACATCCCCTGGAAGCTTGCAGGAAGAATTTGGATGCAGGGACTCAAAGGAAAATGAATCAAATGATCATCAATTTATACAAAGCTCATCAAGGAAGGCTTATAGTTGGAAATATGTCTAGCAGTGCAATATCACTAGTGGAAGAGTTTATTCAACAAGTAGCTAAAAATTATTTTGT
>PVKY010007200.1:0-15154 GCA_004027775.1 Bradypus variegatus | reverse complement strand
AAAAGTATTACTAGCAATAAATACTTTAATCCTTGTGTGGTATTATTATAGATTTAATTCCACGAATTGTAATTTGTGATATAACTTAATACTAAAACACTCTTGCATATTCACCTGCTTTTCACTGATGTTCCCACATTCTCTACAAACAATCTGGTTAACAATAGTTCCGTGATACAGACGATTAATGAGGTCATGGCCAGAGGTCCCAACTAAAGAAGTTTCCAAAGCACTGAAGAGAATTCGATTCAGTTCTTGCACATCATGTTGTCTCATTTCCTGTAAGACAGGCAACTTTTAAATGTAATTTTGTGTTTCCAATTTTTAAAAACAAATTTGAAAAATACTATTAGTTAACAAAACACAAGATTTGTCAAGCAATCCAAAGGTGAGCCTTGATCAGATATAATGACTTTTCAAAACCAGCTGAGAGCAGGTTAATACTTGAGATTACCA
This sequence comes from Bradypus variegatus, assembly GCA_004027775.1. NCBI lineage: Eukaryota > Metazoa > Chordata > Mammalia > Pilosa > Bradypodidae > Bradypus > Bradypus variegatus. The sequence goes on along the minus strand of PVKY010007200.1, from coordinate 14,698 downwards.
CCTATTTTTATTTATACTATGCAAATAGATGACTAGTGTGTACATATAACAACTTGCTTTATAATGAGACAGTGCATTTATACTTGTGGGAAACTATACACATGGCAATGCCCCAGAAAGGAGAGAAAGGAACCCAACAGGCACAGACCAGTCTCCCACAGCGGGCAGTGTATACACAGAGAAACTGCACTCGGATCACAACAGACGGTGAACAGTCTGAATTATCAACATTTTAAAGAATTAGAATTTACTGCTTGGAAGTATAGAGCAACTGAAAGAAGAGAAACGCAGTGCTACTGAAGAAAATTATCAGGAAGTTGCCTTAATCTGCTATGAGTCATGTAGCTGCGTGTGATCAGACTGAACTAGTACATAAGAATATTTTATAAATCAAATGTCAAAATTTTTATATATCAAAATTTGAAGTGGAGAAGAGGATGAAGAACCAGCAAAGGAGCATTAGGAAGAGCAGCTGGAGAGAACCAGGGGAGTGGGAGGTCATGTGAACCAAGAGGGGATGGTGCTTTAGGAGGGGGTGGTAAATGCTACCGAGAGCCCAACAGGTTGAAAACAGAGAAGTGTCTCCTGGACTTGGCAGCACAGATGTCATTAATGACTTCGACAAGAAAGGCAGAGAGGAGGTAGAGGAACAAATAGAAGATGTTAAAGTAGAAGCAATGAGAGAAGACAACTTTGAAAATAGGTTTTGCATGAAAAGCAGATAAGGTGGATGAAAGCAGGAGCAAGATGTGGGACTTAGGATCTTTTTCTTCTAGTGTATGAGATTTGTCCGGTATCACTGGCTCTTACACCATGGAAAACTTGCAGCTTTTAAGCACTATTTCTGAACAATACTAAGTTGGGCAAAGGTACCTCAGAGACCCTCTTCTACCACCACAACTCCTTTCTTAAATGTTTCCTGCGAGATTTTACTTAGAAAATAATAATAATAATAATAAAGGTTTCCACAGCTTTAAGAAATAAAAAACCAGCAACTGAGTGGAAGCTCTAACAAAAACAAAGGGAAATCCATCATCTAATGATGGGTTAAAAAAAATGTGGTCTAATCACACAGCAGAATATTATTCAGCTATCAAAAGGGATGAAATTCTGATACATGCTGCAACACAGATGAACCTTGAAAAATTATGTTAAATGAAAGAAGCCAGTAACAAAAGATCACACACTGAATGATTCCATTTAAGTAACATGTCCCAGAAAGCAAACCTATAGAGAAAGAAAGTAGATTTGTGGTTTCCAAAGGCTGGGAGAGATGGGACTGGGGAGTAACTGCTAATGGATGTGGAATTCCCTTTTGGGGTGGTAAAATGTTCTAAAGTTGATTGTGGTAAAGGTTGTGTCATTCTATGAAAGCATTAAAAACCACTGAATTACACACTTTAAAGGAATGAATTTTATGGTAAGTGAATTACATTTCAATAAAGTGGTTACATTAAAAAAAAAAAAGGAAGGAAAAAAGAACTAACTCCAAGCACCTGCCCTATACCAGCAATTCAGCACACACTAGGGAACGTAGTATTCATCCTGTTTTTCTTCAAGCCCATGCCCTATCTCTTTAACCAAAGGGCATCACATAGATAAGGAATGTTCCAGGTTAGCAGATTACAGTTCAGAGTTTATTGGTGAATCAACATAGCATTGCTCTAATCATTGCCTCTCTACATTCTGTGATGGTCTCCAAACCTCTGTCTTTGCAGGAATACACATATTACATAAAATGCAGTATATCTGGCTTTGATTTTGTATAGCTAACAGCTCATTGATATTAAAATGAACACCTTTACTCATTGTTGACAAATGTTTATTATTTGAATACAGTGTATATCTTATACAAAAAAATGGGAGAGTGGCCACACACTGAAGACAGTCAAGAGAAAGAACAGGAAAAATGAAAAGACCTGCTGAGAATGGGTCCACCGTTTTGCTTAAAGCAAATGCTCCCATTAGAATGGCCAGGTTCAAACACAAAAGCAACTCATCAAGGGAGAATTTTTAAAAAATACTTGTCACTTCATTTATCCATTATTGCTAGTAAAAGGCTGATTAGCAGTCTGCTATATAAATGGTAAGTAATTTCCATGTAATACGTTTATCTCAACTAGACTATAAAGATTTTCAGGGCAAAAATTATAAAAATGAGCTCTTGTACTTCTTCTGTACCCTCAACCTTCTTTCCACTCCAAAATCACAGCTTCTCATAAACTTCTACACATAGCAACTATCGAAAAATACATTTTGGCTTGCAATTTTTTAATGTGACAACAATTAAACAGTATCTTTAGACCCTAAAACGAAAGTAAAGGAAGTTAGATAAATAACATATTAAACCGGTGTTTGCTCTTTCCTTTACTGCTGGTAGCTTTTCCTTAAAGAAGCTGAACTTCGTACCTCATTGCTGGTCCACCCAAAACTGTCAGTGAGGTCTGTTGTGGAAGCAGCGTCCTGATCTAACAGCAGAAGCTGAGCAAACAACCGTTGCAGCTGTAAAGGTATGATTCGAACCTGAAGGAAAAACAAATGCATTTCTAAATTAAGCCTTATAAATGTTGATTAGGGCTTTTGAAAAAGGACTGCATACCAGTTTCCTCATATCTCCTACTATTAGTCTGAGTTCACTCTGGAAGAAGTTTATATAAATATTCTACTATAGAGGGTGAACTAATTATGATTCAGTTCTTTTTTTTTTTTGAAAATTCTAATTCAATCCAAAAAGTTTTAGTTATCTGGAATTTTTTTTTACCACGGCATAGTTCAGATCAATATTAAAACTCAAGTAGCTTTAATAAACCACCCAAATGATTCCAGATAGACAATAATTTAAACCTCTAATAGTTTCATTCTCTCTCTAAAATATCTCAGATACACATATACTCCCTAGGGAAGAATTTTCCAGTGACAAATACCTCATTTTGAAGTTCTGACACTTAGTAGGCTGGTTGCACCCTGCCTTACTTTCCTTCTGCACGCTCCAAGCCCATTCCTGCTTACTGGGTTTGGAAAGGGCTGAGGGCATAAAGTAGGCTGGAGAAGTGGCACAGGGGGCAGGCTGAGCAGTACCACTCAGTCAGGTTTGATGTGGTTCAAGGACTGGACTATGAAGTAAGTACCAGAACGAGAATAAGCATTTAGAAATTTTAAGGCAATTTGACATTGCCACAGGATTTTTATTATATTTTACAATAGTAATGATCTGCAAAAGACAGAGAATTAAACACACACACACATATTGGTCCTTTGCCACATAGGTGGTTTGAGAAGCACTGTGCTAAGTCATGAAAGATTTCTGTCAAGAAGTACAGATGTTATCCCAAAAATGATAAGGAACTCATGAATAATTTTTAAGAAGGGGAAGACCATAATTAGATAGGCATTTTAAATAAAATTTCACCGCAGTAGCATGCAAGACAATAAACCAATTCCATACTCAATTTATTTCCAGAATACCAATACCAGTGTTTGTTTTTCACTACAAATAAGTGCACTAAATAAGTTTTTCTGGTAGGCTAGTGTGAATGATTTGTAAATATCTCCTTCACCAGAAGAAAGAACAAACACAGTGGGCCATGAGATATGTTTATAAAGCGGCAGCAGCATTATATTTGAAAGGAAAATTTAATTGCCAATAGGGTACGGTCAATTTGTTTTCCAAAAATGTAAAGCATATTTGGTAATTTTGAAATGATCATTTTTATGACTATGGAACTTAATCCCTTCCATAAAAACACATCCTTGATACTCCCAAAAACCTGTAAATCAGATTTAATACCTTTGCATCCACTTTTTCCTTATCTTCCAAAGAACCAAGCTCTTCTGGACCAAGAGAAAATAAAGCTTCTGAATACAAAAGTAGAATCAGAGATGTAAAGGACATTATTTCATTTTAGAAAATTGTTTTACAAAGCCCAAATTACCATTAAATAAAATCAGTTCAAGATTCAGAAATATGATCATGGAATTACTAATACCATCAATCTATACATTTTAGTTCCTTGTAATATTATTTTTAATCACTAAGAAAATAAAGTGGCATGCTAACAAAGTTTCAGTACAGAAGATCTAAAAAGTGAAAATAATCTTTAGGTTATGTACATAAAACTTAAAACAGTAATATCAGAAATCTTAGATGGCTTCCTACTTCCTGCGGCAGTGGGTCCCAAAATCCACGTGAGGAATATTAGGAAAACATAGTGACACACATGTGCCTTTACACAACCCATGCAAGGCTGCAAACCATTCTTTCATGGCAAGGGCTATCTTTTACTCTGTGACAATGACCTTCCTTTTTTTTGGTGTGAAAACAAAGATGTCTCTCATGTACTGAGGGTAATAGCAGATGGTAGTCAACTTACTTGGAAAAATAAGTTGGTAACTTGGTGCCAGTCTCAAGAAATTTTTCACCCAAGATCTAAGTATTCCACCCAATGGGGCATAGCTGAATCTTTTGGGGAGTTTTGTTCCAAACTAGACAGGAACTACTACTGAAAAACTTTGATATACTCCAGAGAGAGAAAAGGTGGAGCAGCAATTATCTTCCAAATGTAAACCACTGCTCTAATGAATTACTTGTTATAATGTATGTTATTTTCCTCCTGGGTGCTGGGGGGAAAAATGGGAATTATAAACCTAAACAGAATGGGAACACAAAACCGTACAAGTTCTTTTACAATCATCTCCCCCTACTCTCAGTTACACTGCACTGGGAGTACAATGGAACCCAATCTACTGGCACTGCTCCTTAAACCACTATTCCAAAAAGCTCCAAAATTGTTCTCCAGTTCTGTCAGTCCTTACCCCTCCCAAATTAAACCTCCCCATCATCCCAGCATTAGGAGTTATGCTATGCCTTAGGAGGAAGAAACAAACTACCTAAGATGTTAAATCATGTGCCTGGGGGGCAATTCCCTTTGGAAGATGGCCTGCGATGGTTTCCTGTAGTTGATTTCTGGGAGATTCTCCTAGATTCTTATAATAAATCCCCCTTTTAACTGAGTTAATTTGAGTGGGTTTCTGTTCCTTGCACACAATCCCTTATCAAAAATCCTTGGGGCTTTGGAATTCAGAATTCCCAGATTTTAGAAAGGTATTATGTAGGGTTATATATATTACATTACATGCCCAGCAGGGTCTGCAACAGACAGTATCCATTAATCAGAGATTAGTATTCCTTTAACAAATGGATGGGTATTCACCCAAGTGAGATAAAGACTATAAATAGCCTCACATCAGTTCAGCTTCTGAAGCCAAACTAGTTCAGGTCAGATCAGACTGTCAGGACCTCCTAGATTTCAGAACTGCAGATAAACAATTGTGGACCTGTATAAATAACGTGTTAACCCCTCCTCAAAAGGCAGAATGTAATTGTTTGGGCAACATGGACATAAGTGGTTGTTATATTGGAGAAGTTTTAAAACTTAAAAATATAAATAGTGAAACAATAATAAAGGCTGGCATCAAGAAAGAATTGTTTTTACATTGTATTTTAAATTACAGTAATTCTAAAAGAAATACATTGCCTTAGTTTTTGCTCTTATTTCTAAACTTTACTGTGATCACACAGAACACACATAAGATACTTCAAGCTTCACATTTCTCTGCAAAGAGACTTACTGAAGTTTGTCTTACATTTCTAATACATGCATACTGTGGAATATACCTTTAAGATACTCTAATCGTGATGTTGCATAATTATTACATGTAAAGATGACTGTACATGTTACTAATCAAATGTACTATACCATACCTCTGAATTCAGGTGTGAAATGAAGAGTCTGAAGAAGAGAATTAAGGTAACAGGTTCCACCCTGATTTCTGATTCCACTTAAATTGGTGAATTCTCTAGGAGCAGGCGGCTCCAAAGCTTTAGTCTTTAATTTCTTCTCTTTTCCATATTGACTATTTGACACACTGGAATAATCCTCTTCAAACAGGTTCCCAAACATTGTGAAACTAAATACTATCCTTAAAAAAAAAAAGGCATGTTTTATAATTTCTAAAACAAATTGTCCCCAAACCTCCCTACCTTACACTTGGGGGTATCTATTTTGAGTCTTTCCTTAGCAGTTTGGGCTTTGGAGACAGCAAGACACGATTTTTTTTTGTTGTTAATCCCCGTCCGGCTCCTAACTACCTGTGTGAAATTGGGCAAGTCATTTAACCTATTTTCTTGTATGTAAAGTGCGAAATCACTTATCATACAAGGTCATTTCAAATTACATAATGAAGGAAAGCAGTTGGTCCACACTAAATGATAGGTGCATTTAAAAAGGCATATCCACATTGCTTAAAAAAAAAAAAAAAAAAAAAAAAAAAAAAAACTCCTTACACCTAGTCCACTGCCAGGTTGGCAAAGCCAATCCTAGATTTTGCGAATTGAAGGCATCTTGGGACCATCAATCATTTACTATAAGCTCTGCTTCTCACACTCCTCAGCACTTCGTACTAGATTATGGCATTTAAATGAATTAAATAAATCTTTTTTTATATAGCAGTTTAGTACTCGGCACCAATGCTGGAGAGCCAGGGTAGGGTCTCTGGGAAGAAAGCCTTTAAAATTATCGACCCGAAAAGTCCTCCAATATGTATCCCGTGATGCACACATCATCCTAGGGGACCCAGATGACCTGCTCAAGGTCTTACTCGGATGTGGTAAAAGGTTACTTGTAGATGAAGACTGACAAGCGCCTAGACCCGCACTCCGGAATGCAGTGATTTTCCTTTTCAACCCGTTCCTCAGCAGAAAAGCAAAAATGGAATTTCTAAGTCTGACTTCGAGCTCGCGGTCCCGATTGCGGTCCCTATTCCTGTCCCCCCACTCCACGGCCGAAGCCGGGGTCCTTCCGCCCTCCAGGACATCGCGGGGCTCGGGAGCGCGACGAGGCAGAGGCCCCCGCGGCCAGGTACCGCGGAACCGACGCCCGGAGAGCGCCGCGTTCCCGGCAGGCCCGAGCTGCGCCTCGCCTCGCCCACCTCAGGCTGTGCCGCCAACGCAGTCCCTACGCCTCCCACAGCCCTCCTGGGATCCCCGCCGCCGGCCCCACTTACTGCCTAAAGCCCAGACCCCCGCCCCAGGAAATACTCGGAGAAAACGAACACGCCCCAATGCAGAGCCACCATGTTGGCGAGAGCGGGTTTCCCGTGGCCGGGAGCGAGCGACATTTATGGGACGCGTGTTCCAGAAAGCCCCGCGGGAACGCGGGCCATAGCGCGCGGCCTGATGGGCAATGTAGTTCTTTGGCAGGAGAGTTTGGGCGCGGGGGTGGGAGCGCAGCGCTTGCTTTTCTGTCCTCTGGTGGGTTGGCTAGTCCGCTATGCCCGCCGGCCCTCATGCGTTCACGTTATTAGGTGCATGTTTATTAATTCTTCACAATCTATACTAGCTGCAGTATGGTATACAAAGAGCCCCTGTCTTTTACCATGGCCAATTCCCGAAGTATCTAAACGTAGGAAACAGTTGTGTGGGGCTTCAAGTTTGTGAAGTACCCTCAAAGACATTTTCCAAGTGAATGCCCGGTACAAACCCTGTGGAACATGCCCCACGTTCCCTTCAACCTTTATAACCTCCTTGTGGTAGTTTGGAGCTGTTATGTGTCCCAGAAAAGGCCATGTTCTTTTTATCCATTCTTGTGGGTTGCAAGAGCTATTGTGGGTGGGATCTTTAGGTTAGGTTGTTTCAATTGGGATGTGATCCACCCAATTCAAGGTGGGTCTTAATCCTTTACTGGAGTCCTTTATGAGAAGATAAAAGGCAGAAACACAGAGAGCAAGAGCAGAGACTGAAATGCCCAGAGACTGAAATGCCCAGAGAAGCAAGAAGGTCCCACAGGAACTGACAGAGAGCCAGTGAAACCAGAACCCAGGAGAGAAGGACCGGCTGATGTTTCCATGTGCCTTCCCATGTGACAGTGGAACCCTAGTTTCCAGCAGGCTTTCTTTTCGAGAAGGTATCCTCTTGTTGATGACTTAATTTGGACATTTTCATGGCCTTAGAATTGTTACTTATAACTTAACCCATTATTAAAAGCCAACATGTTTTCTGGTATATTGTATTTTGGCAGCTTTAAGTAAACACACATACTCCTCAATGCTTATTTTGACTCCTCCAACTATAAGTAGCATACATATTAGTACATTCAAAATATCCCAAAATTATTCCCTCTTGCCCACTTTCACACCTTCAGTGGACTATTTCGATAGTCTATTTGGGCTCAGCTTCTGATATCCCCAGCATCCATCCAAGAATGAATGATGGAGACATGAAGAACAGCAACAGTGATAGATAAAGTTGGAAGGGCAGGGGTCAAAGGGGATGCCAACATGAGGAATTTTATGTGGAACATTTGAGGAAGATTCGTGTGGCTGGAATGTTCAGGAAATGTTAATAGAGAAAGGACTGAATGCAGGGGACCAGCTAGGAGGCAAAGGGTCCACACTAGGAAATGATCATGGGAATAGCCTGTTCTCAGTTCTAGTCAGTCTTGACTGCAGCATTATCCCATTAGCAGCCTCCTTCCTGACTCTCCTCCCTGGTTTCCGTGGCATTCTATTCTACTGTTTCTCTTTCTTCCCTTTTCACTGCATTTCCTTTGTCTGATGTGCTTCATGCACTCTCGTCCTAATAGTGGGCATTCTGAAAACTTCCCTTCCTTGACCATGAATGACCCCTGAAAAGTAAGTTCCTCAAGGATACAGCTTTGTCCTGTTCGTAGCTGTATCCCCAGAAACCTCAACAGAGCATGGCTCATAGCAGTATCTTAATAAATACTTGTTCAATGAATGAATGGCCTCTTAACACCACCATTCTTCCTGTTACTCAGAATCAAAGTCTTGGAGCTATTTTTGAAACTTTACCTTCTGTCTGTGAGTCCACCAGTTCTAATTAAAAGTATGGCCTAGATAACACTTCTTCCATTTCTCTGGCTCCCTCTCCTCCCATCAGATGCTCATTGTCACAGCTGCATCAAGGCAACAGTCTTTTAAATGGACTCCCATTTTATCCAACTCGCCTTGCATATCCCCCCAAGATACATCCAAGCTACACTCAGGGCTCACACTTCTTTGCCAAAGAAACTTTGGTGATTCCCCAGTGGCTGGTAGAAACTCCTCATTTTTGCATCTTTACTCCACCAACACTCTTTTTGTAACATATTTCTCACTGCCCACCAGTTGTCCAACCAAAGTAGTTCCAAATGTGCCATTTACCTCCTTGCCTCTGTGATTTTGTTCATGTTGTCCCCTCTGCAAGGCCCGTCTGTCCTTCCACATCCTCCCTTCAGTCCTGTTCGGCACAAAAGCCCATCTCAAACTCGAACTCATCCATAAAAATATCCCAGGTTCTCTCGAAACAAGATACGACCTTTCCTTTCTGTAGGCCTTCAGGATAATGTGTAATCTCTTGTAGCACATGTCTCTGTCAGAGTCAGATCTGATCACTTGTAGATTGTAGTCAAGGGTTGTGCTTTCTTTGCTCTTACAGCCCCCGCACCAGTTAACACTAATAAATATCCATTGCATTATCCTTAATAATATCAATATATGGCTTTGTAATGTACAATGAATTTTTTAATTCTCAATTTGCTCCACCAAAAATTAGATTGGAACCTATAAAGCTGTTGGCCAGACTCTGGACCCATGATGGTTTCACCCAAGTAGTCCCACCATGTAAGATGGCACATAAGAATGATTATTAATCATATTATTTAAATTAATTAAATTTAAAAGTGCTGATCTTTGTTAATTAGACTAGTTAATTTAATTAAAGCATTAAAAACAAGTTGTGAGCATTTGCTGTGCTCTAGGCAGATGCAGAAGCTTCCCAAGCACCATCTCACTTAATTCTCATAACAATCCCATGAGGTGGGAACTGGGATCATCCCCATTTTAGAGATGAAGAAACCAAGGTACTGGGACATGAAAGATTTTTTCCCGGGTTACACAGCAAGTGACCCAGATGTGAACTCTGGTGGTCCGGCTTCAGGGCCTGGGCTCTTACCCCTGGATTCTATCCTACTTCTCTAAAGCCAAGCAACTGTGTGCGAGCCTGTCATCCTTCATCTTTTCCTCCCTGCTCTCCTTTCTCCTCTTCCTCCTTCTTTCTACAAATATGCTGTAAGCATCTCTCATTTATTTGGCAATGACTCAGGCAGAGACTGTGGCAGGCACTGCTACCTGTCCACCCAGTCTGCCCTCTCTTCTTCCTAACAGACCGCCTGAATTTATAGGGGATAAAGCTCCCTTTCAGCTTGGGGTGGCCATGGGACACAGCTCTAGCCCATAAACAGTAATGAGGGCTAACACCTAATGCCGACTGGGGGGCAGGAACTATGGTAAGTGGTGGAATTAATTAACCCCCCCCCCCCCGTGTGAGGTAGGTGTCATTAAGCAGAAGCTGTTGGGTGGGGCTCCTGAGAAAGTTCTTTAAAAGGAGCTGCTGCCCTTTGCCCCTCCTCCTTTTCCACCTGAGATGTAGACGTGATGACTGGAGCTTTGGCAGCCAGTAAGAGGATAAGGAGGCAGATCTCACCATAGAGACAGAAGGATCCTAGATACCTGAAGATGTCAGAGAACCACCACACTGGCCCTGAACTCTACCTCACAGCTTCTTTCCTGCAAAAGAAAAAGTATCCCGTAATTTAAGCCACTCTTTTGTGGGGCCTTTGTTGCTTGTAGCTGAATTCAATTCTTAACTGGGACACAAGCACTATCCTTGAGAAGCTCAAACTGAGTGAAGAAGAGAGAGATTAAAAAAGACAATGAATGAATCAATGGTTGCCTGGGGTTCAGAGTCAGTGAGGGAGGGGTGAATAGTTGGAGCATGGGGCATTTTTAGGGCACTGATACTATCCTGTATGACACTGTAATGGTGGATACATGACATTATGCATTTGTCAAAAGCCATAGACCTAATGTAAACTATGGACTTTAGTTAATGATATTAGTAATGTATTGATATTGGTTCATTAACTGCAATAAATGTCCCTCACTAATGCATGAGGTTAATAATAGAGGAAGTTGCATGCAGGGAGAGAGGGGAAAATGGGAACTCTCTATATCTGCTGTTTGAATTTTTGTAAACCTAAAACTCCTCTAAAAATCATTTATTAATTTTTTTAAAAAAGCATAAAAAATACAATGAGGTAATTATCATAGTGTGATATTCTTTCCTTGCATGTGCAACCTGTAAATAAGTTAAGCAGCAAAAACCCAGTGTGGCAGCTGGTAGGAAGTTTTCACCTCCAGATGTGGATGCTATTTAAAGAGGGCCACTTCAGAGTAATGGGGAGAGACTCCCAAGAATATTATTTTCTTGTTAAATTTCAGAGGAGTCTGTGAAAGAAGGGAGCCCACTCTGTCCTCTGTGTTCCTGCAAAAGAAAGTTTTATTCTACTCATTTCTACAGGTTTTTATAGCATACAAGGTAGTTTCCTACATGACTGTTTTCAGGTATTTCAGGGAGGGTGCATTTTTCTAAAGCCATAAGGTGTGTTTACACGTCCTTAATCTCAAGGGACAATTTTTTGGGGGCTAGGCGGGAAACAGCAGGGGCAGGAGATGGGGCACGGAAGGAGCCCAGCAAGGGCCCAGTGACTATTCCCTTATCTAAATTGCTGCCTGCCTTCAGGCATGCAAAGGTTTGGCCTTTTCCCAGCCTGGTGCCCGCCTTCAGGCATCCGGAGCTTGAGAAGTGGCCCTGCTGTATAGTCTGTCAAGCCAGGGGACCTTCCGTGTCTCCACAGGAATCTATAAAACCCTTCCCATCACAGCATTCCTGGATCTTAATGCCTCCCCCTCCCCCCAAGTCCAAAGGCTGGGCATTCAAAGGGAGTGTATCTGCAGTGTCAGGAACAGCTGTTCCTACAGATTTATATTAGTAGAGGATTTCAACTAGTAATAAGAGCTAGGGCAAGAGAAGTAAAGCAGGTAAAGCCCATATGTTAAAAACGCAACAGCTGTTGGCAAGGAGACTGAAGTGTCCCTGAAATGAGTGCAGGAGTCCTGGTTACTGTCAGGGGCTGATCTTGGCATGGGTCAGTGAGAGGCCAGACACATGGGCGGCAGAGGGTGCAGAAGCAGCCCCCTCAAAGAAAAGGAGCTGGACAGGAGACAGATCAGACAGTGACCCAGACCGAGGTTTCAGCAGTGCACTGGGAGAGAGGGGTGAGCTGCTCTTTATTTGTCCACTTATTCATTCAACAAATATTTAACAAGCATCTACTAAGTGGCAGGCACAGGTGTAGATGCTGGAGATACAACATTGAACGTGACTGACAAAGTTGGTGTGTGCAGCTTACTTTTTAGTGGGAGAACTAACAAAGAAGCTAGATGATAACTGTAAATCGGGATATGTGATTTGAGGGAAATCATGGACAGAATAAATAGCAAGGATGGGAGAGGAAGCCATTTCTGATGTTGGCTTCAGTGTAGACTTCTTGGAGGAGAGCTAATGAGCAAGAAGGCATGAGAAGAACCAAGGAAAGACCACTGCAAGCAGAGGGACCAGCAGATTCAAAGTTTACGAGGTGGAAAAGGAATGGGCAGCACATTCCAGGAAGGAGTCCCATGTGGCTGAGTGGAGGAAACAGGTGGGAGATAAGTTAGAGAGGTAGGTGGGAGCTGGAATCACATAGGGCTTTTTGGTGAAGGAAAGGAGTTGGGTTATTTCCTAAGTACAATGGGAAGACATTATATAGTATTAAGCAAGAGATGGCATCGTGATTTATGCCTGAAAAAAATCCTTCTGGCTCACGAGTGCGTGGCAGGAGAGAAAGTAGAAAGACTTGGTTGGGAGGCTACTCCTGGAATCCAGGCAAAAGATGATGGTGCTTTAGGGTAGAGTGGTGTCAGAGGAGGTAGAGAGAAGGGACAGATCCACTTAGGAGATAGGGAAAGACTTGGTAGGTTGTTTGGTGGCTTTCTAATTGTCAACTGGGTGAGGATAAATTTTGTTTCCCAGAATTTCCTTCCCTGTGTCTTTCTGGTTAGGGTGGGTCACAAGAGATGTTGTTGTCTCTAATTGGAGGGCAGAAGTGAAGCAACAGCGATTTTTTTTTTTGTACACACACAAGTTCAGGACAGGTATTTTTGTAGTTCACTTGCTTTGTCACCTATCTGTTGGATTACCTCATTGGCTATGACTCTTTTTCTCTTAGATCCAGGGCAGGTGTCCCTTCCCTCGGGGATGGCCCCTTTGACTCTCATATCTTTGATGTCTGCCATTTTTTCTGTAGGATGCAGGCTCCCTCATTACCAACTCATATCAAATGGTCAGGGCACCATTTCCTAGAATGTCAGGTCCGAGCTGAGTCTTAATTCTTTGAGGCTTTTTTGAGGTTCATGGTTATTTTTGCAACTATTCCAGGATCCCTACCCCAAATGGTTGGCTGGAGATTTAAAAAAATAAATAAATAAATAAACAACAACAACAACAACAAAAAAACCAGGACCCTGGACTGCAAAAATTATGTTTTATTTGATATTTTTTATTTGTTTCCTTATCGATGCTGTATTACTTAATGTATTTGCTATGCAATCTCCATCCAGTGCTCTAAGTCATTAATTTTTAAATGAAGGTCATATTTTATTCTTGGGTTATGAAATCTACTCAGGGGGTTAAAATCAGCATTGAGAGGAGAAACAAATGTAACAAAATAAAATAGAATAGAATTGGATTGGATAGAAAAGATCAGAGTCAGATAATGGTTGTTTTGAGGACATTCTGGATATGTGGATACATTTGGTACACTGAGTGGTGATGGCATATGTAAATTATTACTGTGACTCCTGGCCCAAATAGTTTGAAAGCCACTGACTTCAACCACCTGCTCACCTTGCACCAGCCTCCACAACCCATCTCTGCAATCTTTACATGGTGTGGGCCAGTGGTTGCCAAAGTGGGAAGGACAAGACAATATTTTGGAATACTAGAGTCAAATGAAACTTGTACAGCTATTGATTAATTAACAGTGTTTAATTCACAGCTTCAGTGGTGTAAGCTGGCAGACAGTAAAATGCACCTATGTGCAGTTTACAATTTGATAGATTTTGACGCAGGTCAACACCAGTGAAACCATGACCATTGTCAAGATAACTGGGCACCTCCCAAAGTTTCCTTGTGACTCCTTTGCTTTGGAATCCTCCCATCCTGCCCCTCTCATCACACTTTCCTTCCCACTCCCTCCTCCCCAAGCAACCACTGATCTGCTTTTTTCTTTCTCTTTTTTTTTTAATTCAGTTTTATTGAAATATATTCACATACCATACAATCATCCATAGTATACAATCAACTGTTCACAGTATGATCATATATTTATGTGTTCATCACCACAATCTATTTCTGAGCATTTTCCTTACATCAGAAAGAATCAGAATAAGAATAAAACATAAAAGTTAAAAAAAAACACCCAAACCATCCCCCCCATCCCACCCTATTTGTCTGCTTTTTTCTTTTTTAATAATTTAATTTTATTGAGATATATTCACATACCATGCAGTCATAAAAAGCGTACAATCAGTTGTTCACAGTACCATTATATAGTTGTGCATCCATCACCAAAATTAATTTTTGAACATTTTCATTACCACACACACAAAAGTAATAAGAATAAAAATTAAAGTGAAAAAGAACAATTCAAGTAAGAAAAAGAACACTGGGTTTTTTTTGTTTTTTGTTTTTTTGTCCCCG
>PVKY010007199.1:0-15152 GCA_004027775.1 Bradypus variegatus | reverse complement strand
AAGGTTTATCCGTCTAATGTCTACAGTGTCCAGGCTTTCCATAACTCACACTCTCCACTCCAAAGCTGCTAAATGTCGTCCTTCTCTAGGTTGCTGATGCTCTACATGGGTGCTACCAATTTCCCCAGCCTCTGTCCTTCTTTGTAGTTCACTTCCCACATAACTGATCTGGGGAAAATGAAGGTGATTATGACCAATTCTAGACAACTCATTTTGAAAGAATCAATGAGGAAATAAGTCACCATGTATTGAATTCCTCTGTGCCAGACTAAGTCTTTGGCTCTTTATGGACTTTATCCAATTTTCTCCATGCCACAGCCTTGTGAAGTTTCACATCACCATGTTTCTGATGAGGAAACAGACTTGGAGAGGTTGAGTAACTTGCTCAAGGTCACACTGCTGCAAGCAGCAGAAACAATATTTAAGTTCAGGTCTCTACCACAAAGCCTGCGCTCTTAACCCCCGTGGTATACCGCCTCAGATGAGGGAACTGCAGAAGTTATGGACAACACATCATGTGAGAAATGGAAGAAGACACCTACTGTTTTGCAGGAAGACAAGACAGCAGTTTTCAGATACTGAAGGTCCTTGGATCACTTTTCTGGGTTGTTCCAGAAGATAAAACGGGGGCAAATGGGTAGTGCTTATAAGACAGGTTTCAGTTTGACATAACAAAGAACAAACAATGACCGTGATTAGGTCCACAGTGGAATGGGCTGGATGACCACCCGCCAATGACGCCAAGGAAGAATGATCCCCGCACTGGGTGGGCGGCTGGCCTATGACAGCCGGTGACCCGAAGACTGAATCCTGTGAGGCTGCCAAATTCACAAGTGTTGTAAGAAATGGTTTAAAATAAAAAGGCTGCCCAGACTTAAGTTTAATGAGGTACAGTTTTGCTCACTGAATTCATCCCACAGCTGTACTCAGCTGGATTGGAAATGAATACCAGCAAAATATTTGTTTCCCTCATTCTCCTGTGGTTTCTGTGAGACTTCAACAATTAATGACTCTTTGAACATCAAAGGACTTGACTCAACTGAAGCTCCAGTCAATGGGGTTGACTCTTGGTCTAGTCTTATCTATTATTTGGTTTTAGAATCAGAGTACCTGACTCCACCTTTCCACAAATCAACTCATTTTAAAAAAATATCTTCTAGTTGACTCAATGACAATCACTTTGAGCCAGAAACCAATTTTGCAACAATATAATACAATCAGTTTGATGTACGAATTCAATCTTATCTGAAAATAGCATTTTTTATTTTTCTAATGGGCTATTACACCACATTAAATGATGCCCATACCTTTTTTTTGACAAAGGCTCTTTCTTCTATAGACTATTTTGTATAACTCCAGCTGCTTTGGTAAACATCCTCCTCACAAACGGCCAAACATTTTAAAGGTATACAGTTCAACAGTTCTGATTAAGCAATACCAACTCCACAATGCTGATTCTGCATTCAATTATTTTAAGTCAACGGGGACAGCCTCATGTATACTGCTCAGGTCAAAGAAAGAATTAGGGCAGGACAGATTCTTGTTCTTTGACAGAACACTGTAGATAATCTTGAAACACACTTTGGGGAAGAGAGGTGCTTCTAAATTGATCTCTCCTTATCTTTTTCAAGTTCTCCAAAACACCCAAGTTTGGAACTCTTCATGTTGCTCAGAAACAAATGTTATGTTAAAGAGGCGTGGCCCTTGTGGCGATGAATGCACAACTATATGACAGTACTGTGAACAACTGATGGTACACTGTGGATGATTGTTCGGTATGTGACTATATCTCAGTAAAACAGGGAAGAAAAAAAGAGGAGTGGCCTGGGAATCTAAGTTGTCAAATGACTTTTGAGGTTGTCTTGGTGTCTTTTTGAACTTCTGTTCTTTCACGTGTAAAATGGAGTAAAACCAACTGCTTTGCCTACTTCACAAAGTTACTGTGATGCTCAGGCTACACAGTGCATGTGCAAACCCAAGCCAGATTACTGAAGTCTCCAAATCAGTAAACTCAATTATACCATTTTCCAGAATCCTCACCTGCATTAATCACAGTGCCTTAAGCAAGTCCACTCTCCACAAGCCTCAGCTAAAGGGACAACTGTTTACACGTAACACAGCTTGCTTTCTTCTGGCTGTCTGAGTTCTAACCCACGTTTTAAATTTGTTTTAAGACAGAAAGATTTTGCTTGGTCATATGAAAATGCCTTAAATAGGCAATACTATAATTAGCTCTGGCTGGTCTCATCTCCCAAAGTCACTACTATCTCATCAACTTTTAATTTCTTTAATAAATCCTTTCCTTCTTTTGTCTGACCACCAAGGTTTATCTTCCTAATGCCTACAGGGTCCAGGCTTTCCATAACTCACACTCTGAACTCCAAAGCTTCTTGCTCACATGCGCCTTATAAAAAGAATGTCCCTGGCTAGCTGCCATGGGTTTCTCTGCCCACTTCCATTTTAAGTAACTTTTCTTTGACTCTTTGAATCTCTTCTGCAACAAAGGCAAACACCAAAACTTGATGGTTTCTTTTTAAAGAAAATCTGACCCAAGCTGTTGTAAGTTAGCCCTCTAGCAAGATGCTGGTGTAGTCACAAGACCTGGGTGCACACATTACTGCCTGATGAGCATCCACAGCTGATTCCTGTGCAAACCCTAGCATCTCAGACTGGTCCCTTGGGTCACATGAGACAGCTTCCAAAATTTGATATCATATTTTTAAATACCTATTTCTATGGCAGATGACCCATTTTGACCCATTTTGACCAAAGGGGCCCTGGATTCTCTTTCAGCTCTTGATATTTCTGCACAACTGTACCACTGCTTTTCTGTAGATGGTTAATACTGACACAACTTAACAGGAAGTAGAACAGGGGTACATGAGGCAGAATGTCTTCCTGTGGCTAAGTTATTTACAAAAAGGCAGATTTTCTTTCCAATACTTAAAACATTCACCTCAGGACTAACTTGCACTCCTCCACAGGTAATAAACTAATAAATTGAATCATTTCCAATCTCTCTCAAAGCTGTATAACTTGTCCAAATGCTGAAAAAAATGTCAAAATAGTCAGAGTCCCTATTAAATCCACATACCAAAAGAACCAGAAAGAATTGTTTCATATCATAAAACTCAGATCAGTCACAGAGCCAAGATGTTACAGGCGAAGTGAGCCCAAGGAGCCAGGCTCCCTTTGGTTAATCAAAAAGGCTTTCTTTCACACTGAAAAGAAAAATGATCACTTTCTCCTTTTTCGTCCTTAGAAATTTACTGCCAAAAAACAAACAAACAAACAGGATCAGATGTGTCACAAATCACAAGAACACTGTGACTCCCGTTGTGGCACAAACCATGGTATAAACATTTAATACACTCCTGCAGCCAGATGCCCTCAATATGCTCAGTGGCATATGTCAAACGGGTAGGTTCATAAAAGCAAAAAGGTGCACTCTGGGCCCACACTTCCCTGAGCCCCTAAGGCACAAACCCTCTGCTATCTTTCCAGGTGACTTACATATCAGGTAGGTATGGGGAAATATCCAGCTCACAACACCATTTTATGTAAAACTGACTTTTGAAAAAATTTTAAAGCTTGTCTCTAACTCTCTTAGACTTAACCCAATGATTCTATTTTGCATAGTGTCACTCTTGGTCTTCCTTGGCTGATCCTAAGAAGGTTAAATACCTTGGATATTGATCTAAGGTATCTTGGACATGAGTTTAAAACACCTTTGGTATACTCACCCAGCCAACAAATTGGTTTAATACAGTGGCATTTTACCAGATTTTTTCATATTTGGTTATGAGTTATTCTCTAATTATGTATGTATAAATAGAGCAAACCAGCTAACTTAGAAGAGAAACAGGTTACTAAGTAAGTACTTAATGGTCCTACTCCAGATTGTAAATCAGACTAAGCTGCAATAAATAAAATACCCAGAAAGGGCAGCTACAGCTACAAAGTTAGACAGAAAAACATGCGGTGAGAGACAAAAGGGGAAGAAAAGCAAGGAAGAAGCAGAAAAGTACAAAACCTCTTTCTGGCAATACCAGAGATCGCCATCCCCCCTCTCCTAACCCACCTCCCAATTCCCAACCCCATCAAGGACCCACTCCAGAGCAAGACTAATAATCTCCCCTCTTAGGTCTACAACATTTTCCCCCAGATTCTTTCACTCCATCCACATTACAAGCCTGCAAAGGATCCCTTTTTCTGGATATGTATAGCAAGATGAGCCTGGAAACACCCACACTGTCACACATCTGCCTGAAACCCCAGTTCCCATTTTCTCCGACTCCCACATGCTTCTGAGAGGAACCAGCTCAGAGCCCACGGGTGGCATGGAAACCGAAGAGGAAGGAGGATACCGCTGGAGATGGATGGATGAACCTGTCAATGGCAGGGGGGAGCATCAAGCTTGAAAGGCAGACTCCTGAGACTTGCCCTTCTACTTTGGGGAAAGCCCGGCCAGCAGACTTTTCGTCTACCAGAACGCCTGCAGAGTGCCCACCTATTCCCACGAAGAGCCTTTCTCCCTGGCCTAAGCGCCCACAGAGGTCAGCAAGGGGCTCCACTCCCCAAGACACAAACGGAGTGTCTACCTGTCAGTCAAGGGGGCACTACGCTTCCGAAAATTAGGGTCCTGCCCAATCCAAGGGGCAGTCCACCCGGACCTCGCAAGCTTCAAGGGGCTGCCCAAGAAGCTCAGCCGTCCACACCTGTCACTCAGCGGCCCAGACCTGTCACCAGGCCCTGCCGGAGGTGCCGGGGAGCAAAGGGGCCCCCTCCCAGGCCGCGCGGACGGGGCGCGCCGCCTACCTGGAGCTCGCCTTCGGTGCGGTGCAGTCCCAGGCGCCGCAGCCCCACTGCCAGGTCGTTGACACACAGGCCGCCGTCACGGTTAACGTCGAGAGTCTGGAAGAGGCTCCACAGACGCAGCCGGTGGTCCGGACCCCCACAGACAGCGCCGCCGCACGGGTCTCCCACTGACGCCGGCGACGAGGCGGACGACGAGGCGGCAGCGGCGGCGTCCGGCGGCGGGGAGGCCACGCAGCGGCACAACACACTGCTCACCATCGGGCGCGAGACAGGGGCACGGGGAGCGAGGCGAGAGCGGCGGGCCGGCGGGCAGAGCGCGGAGGACACGCCAGGTTTGCCCAAACGGCAAGCGCGAGCTGTGAGTCGCCGGCAAACTGGCGGGAGGGGCTGCTTCCGGGAGCCCCGCCCAGCCGCGCGCCGCCTCGCTGGCCACGCCCCCAGGGGCGCCGCCGGCCAGCCACAGGTTCGGACGGTGACCAGGGCGGGGCGAGAGGCGGGGGCGGAGCCTGCCCGGGGACGACCCGCTCCACCCAGGACTGCCTGGATCAATGTGGTAGGCGAGGCGACTCCGGCTCAGCCCGGGGCCGATTCAAACTGAGGGAAGCCGGGATTGGCTAGAGAGAGAAAATCACGCAGCGATAGGCAGAAGTCCTGAGATTGGCAGACGGAAGGCCCCGTGTCCAATTTCCATTGATAAAAGCTGTTCAGGCTGCGGAATCATAAAGTTGGGAGGAGCGGTCGTGTGCAGAAAGATCGGAGTCTCCGGCGGAAAACAGAATTAATGTGAAGGGAAATTATGAACTGCAGTTGCAAGGCAAAAATTTGTGTCCGTGGATGGAATTTAAAATTACTTGGCTAACGGCTCAAGGCCGAAAGAACCAGGTATCCTCAGTAGGCTGGGTTTTGCTAGTCTAACTCCCTAAACCACCAATAAAATAGCTGAATTTAAAGACGTAAGAGTCGTAGTAGTGATTGAATGACAGAATGACTTTCCAAAGGAAGTGAAGAAAGGCTAGATGGGCGGAGTGCTTTGTAGCGACAGACACATCTATAGACCAATGATCAGGCCAATTCAAGTAAGTGGGCGGGCTCCTTGGCTGAGCGACAGACAAAAAGAACCAATGAGCGACGTGATATTTGAGCGGCGCCCAGCCGGCAGGGCAGATTCTCCGGGAAGAAGTGCTGGGAGGCGGGAAGAGGGGAAGTGGGCGGATCTCCGCACACGCCGGCGGAAGAGGCAGATTCAGGAAGCCATTACGCAGCTGGCTGGCAGCGTCTGGGCCGGTCAGGGCTGGGCCCTACGCACTTTGCGTAGTGAGGGGGGTTACCAAAGGCTTGGTGCTTGGCCTTGGGCAAGCCCGGCCTATCCCCTGTAGGGGGTAGGTGAGGGGCGAGGCTGAGGAAGAAGAGAAGGGAAATTTGGGCGGTTGAGGGGATTATAATTTCTTTTAAAAAGGGGAGGGGAGAAGCCATGGCTGTCCCAGCCAAGAAGAGGAAGATGAACTTCTCTGAGCGGGAGGTGGAGATCATCGTGGAGGAGCTGGAACTGAAGAAGCACTTGCTGGTGAACCATTTCAACGCTGGGGTCCCTCTGGCCGCCAAGAGTGCAGCCTGGCACGGCATCCTGAGAAGGGTCAACGCAGTGGCCACCTGTCGTAGGGAGCTGCCCGAGGTCAAGAAGAAGTGGTCTGACCTCAAGACTGAGGTCCGTCGCAAGGTTGCCCAGGTCCGGGCAGCCGTGGAGGGTGGCGAGGCCCCTGGGCCCACTGAGGAGGATGGAGCTGGTGGGCCTGGGACAGGTGGTGGCAGTGGCGGTGGTGGCCCAGCTGTAGCCCCTGTACTGCTGACCCCCATGCAACAACGCATCTGCAATCTGCTGGGTGAGGCCACCATCATCAGCCTGCCCAGTACCACAGAGATTCACCCCGTGGCCCTTGGACCCACAGCCACTGCAGCTGCCACGGTCACCCTGACACAGAGTGAGTGACCTCTCTTGCCCAGTTCAGTGTGCATAAATGGGAAGGGCCAGCAAGAGCTGGGGCAGCCTGGGGAAGGTTGGCTGCCAAGGGTCAATGGTCAGATGGTGGTTTTGGAAGACCATGAGTCCTTCCAGAAGCTCCTCAGACATAAGTGATCTTTTTCTTTGGGACTTTCTCAGCATGTAGTCTGGACTTCTGACGAGCTGGATAGCTTTCTACTGTGTTTTGCCACCATTTATGCCCATGACTCATCCCCACTTGCTGAACTGTGTGGTCCTTGACTACAGAGACCATGTCTGTTTCCGCACAGGACTTGGCACATAGTAGGCAGTCAGGACTTAGTTGTTGAATGAATATGTGGGAATAATAATGTCCAAGTGGGACATGGATTCTGGACAAAGATATTGTGATTTCAGTGTGGTAAACATCCCTCAGGCACTGCTGGGTGCCTCGAGAACCTCATGGTTCCTGCTATTGATCTACGCATGCATTCATTCATCCATTAAACTTTAGCACTTACTCTTTGCCAGGCCCTGAGCTGGGTGCTGGGATTTCCAAGGTGTTTAAAATATAGACCAGTTATATTTGAGTAGAACAGATAAGACACATAAATGAATAACTGCGCTGTCAGTTGGGAGAACCTAAAAACTCCAGTGGAGAAAGAGGTATTGCAGCTGGGAGATTCAAGGTGGACTTGACCTTTACCATATGCATAGAAGCCCAAACAGTCCACCTGGGATCCCTTTAAAGGTTCTCAGCTATGAATGACAACACAATTTTCTTTGGTTGGATGTTTTAGTTCAGACATTTGTGCCAGTGGTGGTTCACCCTGCTTGTTTGTGATGGGCTCTGAATTGTATCATTCAGTGATTTTCACTGGGGCTTAGGGGAGTTGGGTGTGTGTATGATAGCCATCCCTCCTCTTGCAGTTGCTATTAGGAAGGCATCATATTTCTCAAATATATTGAGGTGAGAAAAGAGGGGACAAACACAAACAAGTTGCTGTTCTGCAACAGGAAGGATCTGTAGGTATCCCATTGACCAGGGTAATCAAGGAGACAGCAGTGAGGTTATTGGGCACTTTTGCTGGTACTGCCCTACTCCCATCTCCTCTGCTTAGCCACAAGGGACGTGAAAGTCAAGAAAGCACCAAAGAAGGTAGGACTAGTCTGGCTGCAAGCAGCTTAGATAAAGCATCCCATATAAGATGCCTGCTGTGTGCTGGCAGAACAGGGAGCCTGTGGTCCTGCTTCTGAGGTGCCTTTATTAGCTAGAAGCAGTCCAGCAGGGTGGTTACAAGCACATTGGGCTCTGATGTCACAGAGACCAGGGTTTGCATCCTGGCTCTGCTGAAATTGCTGTGTGGCCTTAGGCAAGTCACTCCATATTTCTGAGTCTGTTTCCTTCTCTCTGAAAACGGAGATGACAATAGCTACCTCTTGGTATTATTATGTGGTTTCATTGAGCTAATGAGTGTAAAGTGCTTAGCACCATGGCTAGCACATAGTAAGTACTCCAAAATTTTTGCTAGTAATATTATTAACATCTTTGCTTTTGCCAGATCTGGGGCTGGCCCTTTGGTTACCAAGTAGATTAAGATTCTAAATCCTTTTGATTGTAGATTTATACATGAATAGCTATAAAGACCTGAATTCCCCTTCCTCTTTCTCTAGGATGGGGCTTAATGGCCTCTCCACCCCAGGCAGCCAGCTTCATTGCTTCTAGAAAGTGACCTGCCTCTGCCTTTACTCTTTCTTCCCTGCAGTCCCCACAGAGACCACCTATCACACCTTGGAGGAGGGAGTGGTGGAGTACTGCACGACTGAGGCCCCCCCACCCCTGCCAGCCGAGACCCCCGTGGAGATGATGGCCCAGCATGCAGACACGTCCGTCAAGCCACAGGCGCTTAAGAGCCGCATCGCCCTCAATTCAGCCAAACTGATCCAGGAGCAGCGGGTCACCAATCTGCACGTGAAGGAGATCGCCCAGCACTTGGAACAGCAAAACGACCTCCTGCAGATGATCCGCCGCTCCCAGGAGGTGCAGGCCTGCGCCCAGGAGCGCCAGGCCCAGGCCATGGAGGGCACCCAGGCAGCCCTAAGCGTCCTCATCCAAGTCCTCCGGCCCATGATCAAAGATTTCCGCCGCTACCTACAGAGCAATACTCCAAACCCCGTTCCAGCCTCTGACCCTGGACAGGTGGCCCAGAACGGGCAGCCGGACAGCATCATCCAATGAGGGCATGGGGTGAGCCAGGATGAAACTTCCGTGGTCTTGTATGTGGGTTCTGTGATTGGCCTTAGTGCTGGCCATGTAGACAGCTCCCTCTCTGATAGACATTTAGGGGTCCAGTGTTTCTGAGAAATGGAAGAACTTGTTGGGCTTCTGGGACCGAGACTCTTACTCCCCAACTCGTGAGCTGCATTGCTAAGAACTAGAAGATAGGTTAGCTGGGAGCCCAGGCACTGCTGATGGTACATGTGTCGTCATGTGCCATGGCGTGTGACATGACCCAACTCGGTCTGGGACAGCTGTAAGGAAGGCTGTTGCTGGAGAGGGTCTTACAGCCGGGAATCTGTGCTGAGCTGCCTCAGCCCAGGTGTCATCATTTTGAGTAAGATAATGTCATTGGTGCTGGCAGTAGCACAATAATATCTTCCTCCCTTGGGAGGCAGGGTGACTAGGCCAGAGGAGGTAACCCCACACTTTTCTTCTTGCTGTGCCTCAGTTCTCAGGGGACTCCAGTTAATGCTATGTTCTCTCCCATTCCTCTGGGCACAGCAGGGGCCTTTGTTCATGCGCGGGGGTGCCTCTGCAATACATCCAGGATGTCAACAGCTCTAGCTCCAAAACGACTGGAGCCACCAGCCAGCCAGGCTCAGCAATGCTGGGCGTGGTGGGGACTGGCGTGGCTGCCATCTGGTCTTCCACAGAGTCCCCCGGACAGCCCTGTTGTGCTTTGCCCCAACATCTTTTTGACTCGGGACAAGCATCGGGCTTTGGGGTGCTGTAAATTGTAGAGAAATGAAGAGCAAACCCTTGCGGAAAGTTGTTGCTCTGCTGCAGTGGCTCTGAGATGACCTGTTGGCTTTTTCCAGAAGGCTTGCTTCAAGCCAGTTGTATTAATTCTGTATGTGAACCCCTCCTGCGAAGGCCTCCAGGAACTGCATGCAGGTCTGTGGCCATGCCCTTTTTCCTTCCCTCTCTGCTGACTCCACGTTTTCAAAATTCAGTACAAAAGAAAAAATAAAGCCTGCCGAACATCACACCCTGGATTCTTCTCCCTTGACATAAAAGGCAGCCCCTCATGGTCTTGCAAGACTCCCACTGACTGGCTGGAATGAACCCAAAACCATGACTGACATGGAATGTATGAGGTGGGAGAGTTGAAGTTGACCTCAGAAGTGGGACCCTTTGAATTCTGGCCTCCTTGCATCTTTTGCTTGGGGAAGAGCAGACCGAAGATTGCAGAACTGAAGGAGGTGGTGCTCCCTTGTTCCGTCTTCACACCCAAATGGCATTTGATTGTTTCATTTGCAGAATCACCATCAATTACCAAGATACTTGCAGCTCCCCAGATCATTTTCCAAGTTTGCCATTTGCTGCCGGTGCCTTGGCCACACGCAACTCATGCTTACAACTCGAGGCCCCAGATCTCAATAAAAAAATGCAAGATGCTGCCCTTCTGGGCATGCCCATTGAGAACTGCATTCATGGGAAGATGCCCACCAAAAGAATTGGGGGGTGACTGACATATCACCAACCTCTCTGCTTCAGAGAGGTGGAGAAGAATCAGGCCCAGGGAGAGAGTTGGGTGGCAGAGGAATAGCTCTGCATAGCATGGCTGGAAAGTCACAGCCCCTGGCAGCCTGGGCCCCTCACTTCATGGAGTTTGGATGGCTCCCGCCAGGGGAGCAGCAGGAACTTCTTGAGGGTTTGCAACTTGATTTGGTTGTTCTTTGGGGTTGGAAATCTGAGCCAATAGTGTGTCTCCTTCAGTGGGTATAAAGAGGAAGCCTGGAGCACTTGAACTTACTAGTTTTTCCAGGTCATAATTTTAAATTAAAGAAATGTCACTTTTTTATACATGAGTCTCTGTGTCTTTACTGGTTGTATATAGAAGAAATGTGGGCTAGCAAAAAGCCAGGGCAGGCAGACTGGCCCACAGGTCAAACCTGGTCTTCCGCCTGTTTTTGTTAATAAACTTTGGTGGGACGCAGCCACATCCATCCGTTTATTGTCTGTGGCTGCTTCTGCCCTGCGGAGAGCAGAGACATCTGACCCACAAAGTTGAAAATATTTGCTCTCTGGCCCTTTATAGAAAAAGTCTAAAACACTGTTGTAAACACTGGTTTAGAGCAGTGTTTGAGACTAAGTGAGAATCACCTGGAGCATTTGTTAAGCATAACCAACCCTGTGCCTCACCCAAAACCCAGACTAGACCCTAGTTGGGAGTGAGGGTGGGGGATTGCTCTAAGAGTATGCATTGTAAACAAGCTCTCTGGGTGATTCTGATACTTCCTGAAGATGAGGAATTGTGGCTCAGAGACTGGAAGACTTAAACCCAGCTGGAATCTGGACCATGCCCCAGGGAGAGCTAGCCCTTAGGAGTTTCTACTGAACAGTTGGAAGTGCTACCAAGACTAGATACTCAATGAAGATTGGCCTTTGTTCTGGACGTATCCCAGCCCTCCTGGGCATAATTATCACTCTCCCAACATTTAGTAATAATAAAAAGGCAATTATTGAGCCCCTACTCTCTCCAGCCCTAGCAGGCATCATCTCATCTCCCTGCCACAGCCCCATAGGTAGGTACTAATATTGTTCTCAGTTTGCAGACCACACTGAGGATCAGAGACGTTAAATAATTTGCCTCAAGTCAGAACTACCTTATTCCCAAGCCTGGCCCATGCTCTTAACTACAACTGTTCTTAACTCCTCTGACCTTGCTGCCAGTGAGATGCTATAATCTGGAGATATTTGGACCTGACCTTGAAGAGTTCCTAGGTCAGAGAAGGAGGTTTTCTTCTCGGTGCTTGAAAGGGAAGATGGTGACCTCTTCTACTCCCTGCGTACTTTGGACTTATCAAAAGGGAAGGAAGGACGGGTTAACAAGATTAAACTCGTGGCATCTTGATGGTGCTGGCAAAGAACTGTCATCAGGGTGATTTATCTGTAGTCCCTTATGAAATGTGGAGTTTTCTATAAAAGAAATCCTCCAAGCCACTGAAACGTAATACTTCAAGCATTGAAACCTTTTGTGTTTGAAACCATTTTGGTAGAACCCAAAAAGTGTTCCTTTTTACTAAGCCATGCTTCACGCAATAGGGTTGGAACACAAGTCTAGGAGGTGGTGCAGCCCCATGGAAAGCACCGGGCTCTCGAGTCAGACAGGTTTGGACTTGAGATCCAGCTCCACCACTTACTCGCTGTGTATCTTAACCTTTCTGGGACTCAGTTTCTCCAGTATAAAGTGAGGATGGTAAATGATAGTCTGTTCTTGGCAGTGGTGTGATGAGGATTCAACAGGAATAACTACCGTTTCTTGAGTGCTTACTATGTCCAGACACTTTTCTAAGTACTGTATATATTAACTCTTTAATGAGATCATGTATATGAAACACTGAGTAGGTGCCTGGGGCATAGTAAGTGCTCAATAAAACTGGCTACTATCATCATCATCATCACAGTGCCTGACACTCCAAAGTGTAACTGTCTAGTCTTTTCTTATTATCGCATTGGGAACTTTGTTAAAAGGGGTTTGAGCCAGATTACAAAAGATGTGACCTTGGAACTAGAGGGTGGATGGGGCCCAGGGAGCAAAGGAGGAAGGACTCAAGGCAGACAGAGCACATGAGAACCAGGGCCAGAAAAGGGAAGAGCTTGGCACTGAGAGGCTCTTGCTGCAAGTGCTTTGAAAGAGGCAGGTTGTACAAGGAAGTGCCAGGTATTTGGAAACAGCCTGCCCGTTATTGGCTTTGTGCCCTGGGACAGGGTCATTTAATATCTCAAAGCCTTGGCCACCTCATCTAAAAATCCTTCTCTAATAAAGAGACTTTAAAAAGTTAATATTTGTAGAACACAGTGCCTGGCCCATAATAGGTGCTCCATAAAAGTAGCTTCTTATTTCAGTTATCTATTGCTATGTAACACCACCCCAAAACTTAGGGCTTAAAACAACATCGATTGATTTGCTCATGATTTTGCAATTTGGGCAGGGCTCAGCTGCCCAAACAGCTTGTCACTGTTCCCCATAGTGTCAGCTGGAGCAGCTCAACTGAGGTTACTTCCAAGCATCTACTTCCAAGATGGCTCACCGACACCTTGCAAGTCGATGCTGGATGCTGGATGCTGGCTGTGAACTCAGCTGGGACTGTCAGCTGGGGCAGAGGGTGGAGGAAGGAGCCTCTCCATGCAGCTGATTGGAATCTTTGCACATTAAATGGGGCCCAGGGCATGGAAGGGCCCATCTGTGCAGACCTGCTTGGAAATCTCCCTGAAAAGACTTTTTGACCCCTGGAGAAATTCCAGACAATTGGTTGGGGTCTCAGAGGGTGGGCATGGATGGTTTCTGGGAGGAACAGGCAGGGACAAACCCAACTTTCCTGGTTAGAGATGATGACCTACAACTTGTTATGGATATTCATGAAGGGGGATATGGTTTTCAAAATAGCCTGTCCAGTGATGGAGGACTAGAGGCTGTGCCAGAATATGCTGGTTCTCTGCTCCACCTCTTACCCTGACCAACTCCTGCTCGGCCTTCAGAGCCTTCAGAGCCTTCAGAGCTCAGCTTGGACATCACTTCCTCAGGAGGCTTTTCCCAACTGCCCCCACCAGTCCTGGGTTTGCTTTCCCCTGCTTCCACTCCATAGCTCCCTGCATACCTTCTCCCTAACTCTGGTCCCATTGGAATTGCTCATTTTCTGACTGTTTTCCCCAGCAGGAGCTCCTTGGCTGCTAGGATCTCATCCGCCTTGCTCCAGGTTAGAGCCCAACTCTGGGAATGGCTCCTCTGTTCTCCTGTTGCTCAAACTGAAGACCAGGTGACACCCTAGATCCACAGCTCTGCTAGTTGGTGAGATCTCCCCCTGACACTGTTCAGTGCCATTCACAGCTCTCCTTCCCCTGGTCCAACTCCGTGTGCTCTCTCACCTGTGTTATCCTCCCCCTGAGGGTCTTCAGAAGCAAATATAACCAGGCCACTTCCTGTTTCCATCCCTTCAATGACTTCCCTTAATTCTCAGGACAAAGCATAAGCTCCTTAACGTGACCTACAAAGCCTTTCCTGAAGTCCCTTACATCTTTACCACTTCCCGCCTCGTATTCTAATTCCAGCCACACTGAAAGTTTCCTTCCTCAAATAGGCCAGGCTCTTTTTCAAGCCTTCAAACCTTTGCCTTTGCTGTTCCTCCTGCTTAGAACAACTTTCTTCAGCCCTTTCCTAACTCCTCTTCATCCTCCATGTCCAGCCTGAGCGTCACTTCCTCCAGGGAGCCCTCTTGGGTCACGTGCTGTGCTTCTTTCCCATGTTTATCACACTGTATGGAAACTGCATGTTTCAATGTCGGTGTCCTGCTGTAAACCCTGGAGGAAGGTTTCTCAACCTCAGTACGAGTGACTCAGTGGGGCTGGATAATTCTTTGTTGTGGGGGCTGTCCTGTGCATCAGAGGAGATTGAGCAGCAGTCCTGGCCTCTGCCCACTGGATCCCAGTAGCCCCCTACCCACCCACCCAACTGTGATAACCAGAAACATAACCAGACAATGCCAAGTGTCCCCTGGGGGCAAAATCACCTCTGGTTGAGAACCACTGTCCTACAGGGACCACGTCTGTCTTATTCACAATTACTTTTCAAGTAGATGGTACAGCCCCTGATATATACTAGGACCTGAACAGATATCTTAATACATGTTTTATTGCAGTGTTGGTTGGGTTGAATGCTGACAGCATTTCTGTGAGATGGTTTGCATTTCCCCCATTTGATTGATGCAGAAACTAAAGCCAAGACTCAACCCATGGTCCATATTTGTAAGTGGTCGAGCTGGGAGTCTAACCTAGGTGTGCCGGGCTCCACAGCCTCCTCGTTGTGAGTCACCCTCCCGTGAGAGTGGGAGTGTGAATCAGCCTTCCGGAGCTGCAGCCTGGACCCTGGACCCATGTCAAGTGCAACAGGAGCCCCGCCCTGAGGGACCCTGCCCTACCTGAGTGCCCTGTGGCCTTGGGCAAGCCATGCCTCCAGGCTGGGCTGCCCCTGCTTCTCAGGGCTGATGAGAGGACTAAAGGGATACCTGGTGTGAGATGAAACAGTGGGCGAGACTGTGCACAGGTGAGAGTCCCGGACCCCCATGCAGGGCC